>PVIY010013908.1:0-57912 GCA_004026745.1 Myrmecophaga tridactyla | reverse complement strand
AAAGCATTCTAGGCCTTCTCTATCAAGCTCCTCACAACTCCTCCAAAATCTTCCCCTTATCCATTTAAAAAGCTGTTCCCACATGTTTGGTATTTGGAAACCGCAACAACACCCCACTCTCCTGCACTGAAATCTGTAGGACAGGCTGTGAAGCTGATTCCAATGGAGGGTCTGGATGAACTCCACAGGAGAGGCTTGCCAGCCAAAGCAGGAAAAGAGCCTGTCTCTTCTGAATCCTCCTTAAAAGGCTTCCGGTGATTAGATTAAGCATCACTCATTAAAGAAGACATTCCCCTTGGCTAATTACAAATGGAATCAGCTGTGGATGTAGCCGACGTGATCATGACTTAATTCTGTGAAATGTCCTCATAGCAGAAGACAGGCCAGTACTTACTTGCCCAACCAGACAAACAGGTACCACCACCTGGCCAAGCTGACACATAAACCTGTGACAAAGACATATGGCATTTGTACAGGCAAAATACAGCCTTTATAACACTTAAAATGAAGATACTGTCACCAGTCTGTTTTTACTTTTATGTGTTTGGGAGAGTCAAGCTCATTTCTAATCAAGCTCATTTCTAATCTACTTCCACTACCACCTTCAACTGGATTTGTTTTTAATGTTGAATATACATGGAGTTTAAAAATAAATTGAATTTGAAAGCTTAAAGGGAATTGTAGAAAGTTTCACTCAGCAAATTAGAGACAGAGCTGACACTGGAACTAGTTAATATTTCTTTATTCCTAGTCCTCTATTTTGAGTAATGCACCATTAATTCTATGATATCTATTAAAATTCTTCTCTTAAAATATTGCCTTTTATCATTTTTGCTTCTGTCTTTCTGAAACCAAAATTGGCACTCTCACAAAAACTTAAAACATTTTTATGTTTTTAACATTTTTATCTGATTGTAAAATTAAGGTCAAGTAATTTTTATGTTTTTATTTTTAGAACATTAGAAATCCTTAATCACCTTTTCATTGATAATTAAAATGGTAGTGAGGTAAAATGTTTACTTGTGATTTTGATTTCTGAAATTTCATAAACTTTGTACTTTATTAATACATTGAAATTCTTAAAGAACTAAATCATTTCTTCAGCTATATATCCTTTGAGTGTATATATATATATATATCCTTTTGGTGGTCAATAGGAAATAAACTTTATTATTAGAATAAACATTAAAACAATTTAAGGGATTTACTAACAGTTTTCTGTGAGTTAATGCTAAAACAATTAGTTGTAATCAGTTCTGACTGAGTAAAGATAAAAATTCTCTATTTTCAATTAATAGTTAACTTGGAACCATTCATTTAAAAAATTGGTCATAGGAAACAATATACAGCATATATAGCGAAAGATAATGTTAATATATAAAGAGTTATTAAAATCAAAATGAAATACAGAGTATGTCTACTGCAAAAATGGGCAAAGACAGTAGACAGTTTAGGAAATAGTAAAGATAGCCTGTAAATATATAAAAACTGCTTAGCTTCAGTAATCAAAAGCAAACTGAAATAATTAGGTACTATTTTTTGCCCATTAAATTTTTTCTTGTTTTAACCAGATAGTGAGAATCCATTTTCATACATTATTGATGGGTGTATAAATTTGTAAAAACTTTCTAGAGGGCAATTTAGAATTATCTCTGCGAAACATTCTTTGACCCAGAAATTCCTCTTTTTGAAATGAATCCTTAGGAGCCAGTACAGGATATGTGCAGTCTGGTAGAGGCACCCCTCACTATATGACAGTCTCTTCATTGGATTAATGGAATTAATTAATTAATGCTAAATTAGAGTAGAACAGATTTATTCCTTGACTTCGCTATTCTAGGGATGAGCTATTTCTTCCTAATCTCTAATATAGGAATTTGGATTTTTCCTTCCCTCTTTCACTGACTAATTCAGTTTTCCTACTGGTAGATTTCAGTTTCCCATCAAATTATTCAAATAAAAAACTTCTTTAGTTTGAATATTCTGAAATCCATAAATCTGTTGCAAGCAGAATATATATCACTGAGAATAATTTATTTGTGGTGACTCCTGCCATCAGTGACAAAGACAAATATATTTCAACCTTGTGTGGAACAGTAAAAAGTTAAAAATAACTTATATGTCAATGTGGAAATGTTAAGTAAATTATGCCACATGCTTAAAATGGAGTTGTATGTAGCTGCTAAAAAGAACAAGGTAAAGGTATATATACAGACATGGAAGGGTCACCAAGGTTAAGGGATGAAAGAAAGTTCAAAATAATATATCAAGAATGATGCCATTTCCATATTAAATACTTCAAACTGTGTGTATAGTTTGGGTAAACATACATGTAAATATGTCATAAATAATATGCATACACTTAAGGACATAGAAAAGATCTAGAGCAGTACCGTCCAATAGAACTTTCTGTGATGATGAAAATGTTCTGTATCTGCACATTAACCACTTGAAATGTGCTAGTGTGACTGAGAAATTGAATCTTAAATTGCATTTAATTTTAATTAATGTATATTTTAAATAGACAACTATGGCTAGTGGCTACCAATTAAAACAATGTAGACCTAGAGGAATAGGTACTAATGGAAGTTGTATCTAATAACAGGTCTTCTACCTGTTAACAGGAGAATTTTATTTTTGCTCTCTATATCTCTGATTTTACATTATGCATGCACTCATATAATACTTGTGTAATTTTCAAAGCCAATTAAAAATAATTTTAGAAAAGAAAGAGGGAATGTAGTATAATGAGAAAAGTACCTGGCTTAGTGTCAGCTAGATTTAAGCCCCAGCTCCACTCTTCTTAACCTCCTGAGCCTATGTTTCTCCACATTTGGAAAGAGAATTGGTTGGAGTGTTGGTTGGAAGGTTATGTAAGCAAACAGTAGATTTCTTATTGATGATTTAGCCAAATTAGATTATTACCTTAGCCAAATGATCACTCAATAACAAAATTGGATTTTTAAAGCACCAACTTTTACAAATTAGGAAATTTTAAGTCACCCTGAAAATACTGAGTTCCTACCCAGTTATGTGGGCAGGTATGAAAACAATTGGTTGCTTAAAATTATAGCAAAAATTCAAGACTGGTTTCTGTGACCACCAAAGCTTGATAGTTGGTCCTCTGCCTCGTCTGAACCACTGTCACAATAGTGGGTCTCTGACTGTCTCAAGTCGTAGTATTAGATACTATCTTTAGTGGACACCTACTCATAGGAAAGCTTTACCTTCCATCTCTTAGAAAAAGACCAAATTTATGAGTAGTGTTGAAAATATTCTGAATCCCGTTTTTGGACTTGGATAGGTTTGGTCACTGATGCCAAACTAGAAAACAGAATTGAAGTTTACAGAAGTTGATCAAAGTAAAATTAGTGTGATAGAGTTTTGGAGAAGGGAAGTAATTTCCCATTTACACGTAATTTGCCAGCAGGATGAATTTTAACTAGTAATGGATTGTTTTAAAAGATTTTGATTTTATAAATGTTGAAAGAAAGATTATTTTTAAGGTAAAGCAAATAAGCATCTGTATTAATTGGGGTAATTATATTTTCTAGGATTCCGAGCAGTCAAATTTACTTTGCACACCAGAGATCTGTTAAGCACAGTATTAGATATTCTCAACTCCTGCAGTTTATCTACTGAACATATCCAAAACTTGAATACTAATGTGCATTCTCAGCCTCTTAAGGAAACTAAAAAGATGCCTGATAGGCCCATCAAATGGGACAAGTCTTATTACTCCTTTACTGGATTCAAGGACCCTGATGAAGACTTTGAACAAGTTTCAAGAATGGAAACAACCCTAATGTATGTAAAAAGTTTTTATTTAACTAAACTGTTATTGGTAGTTCATGTTTAAAGTTAAAGTCTAATTTTCCAGGAAGAGTGATTCTATCAAAATAGTTGAACCAATAACAATTATGGAAAATATGCTTCATGTTTCTTACTTAAAATTGCCAGAATAGTTGGAATTTTTTAAAATTGTGTTTAACTTTTGGTCTTTTTTTTTAATTGAAGTAAAATTCACCATTTTCACTATTTTGAAGTATATAATTCAACTTCCAGTGTATTCCCAAGGTGTGCAACCATCACCATTAGCATTATTTTATTCTAGAACATTTTCATAATCTAAAAAGAAACCCCACACCCATTAAGCAATCACTGTCTACTTTCTGTCTTTATGGATTAGCCTACTCTGGACATTTTATATAAATGGAATCATACAGTATGTTTTGCTGCTTCTTTCATATAGCATGTTTTGAAGGTAAATGCTTATTTAGTGTGTATCAGTACTTCCTTCCTATTTATGGCTGAATAATAGTCCATTATATGGATATACCATATTTTGTTTATCCATTCATAGTTGATGTTGTTTCCACTTTGGGGCTTTTATGAATAATGCTGCTTGAACATTTGTGTACAAGTTTTTGTTTTAATACCTGCTTTCAGTTCTCTTTGATATAAATTTAGGATTGGAAATACTTGGTCATGGTGTCTAATATCTTTAATAAGCGGCTAGACTTGATTTCCTAATATTTTGTTGAGGATTTTTGCATGTATACTCATTAAGGATGTTGATCTGTTGTTTTCCTTTTCTTCTGCCGTCTTTGTTTGGCATTTCTAGCAGAATAATATTGGCCTCAGAATGAGTTAGAAAGTATTCTCTCCTCTATTTTTCTGGCAGAGTTTGAGAAGGATTAGTGTTAATTGTTTTGTCTTTTAGCTTTTTATTTTTAAGGAGAAGATGTAGGTTTGCAGAAAAATCATGCAGAAAATACAGAGTTCCCACACACCCCTGCTTCCTCACAAACACAGTTTTCCCTGTTACTTACATTTTACATTAATGTGGTACATTTGTTTCAGTTGATGAAACAATATTATTATACTGTTAGCTATAGTCCATGGTTTACATTAAGAGTCACTCTCAAGTTTTTTTGATTTTAAGTTTTTTTCTAGTAACATAAATACAACCTAAAATTTTCCCTTTTTAACCACATTCACATATAAAATTCAGAGGAGTTAATTACATTGTTGTGCTACCATCACCACCATTCACTGCCAAAAGTTTTCCATCACCCCAGACAGAAACACTATGCCAATTAAACATTAACTCCCCATTCCCTCTCATGCCCTGTCCCTGATAGCTTGTATTCTAGTTTCTGATTCTAATAACTTGCTTAATCTAATTATTTCATATTAGTGTGTTCATACAATATATATCATTTTGACCCTGGCTTATTTTACTCAACATGACATCTTCAAGGTGCCATCCATATTATTGTATGTATCATAACCTCATTCTTTTCTAGGGCTGAATAGTTTTCCATTGTATATATATACACCACATTTTGTTTATCCATTCATTGCTTGATGAACACTTGGATTACTTCTACATTTTGGCAATTATAAATAATGCCACTATTAACATTGGTGTGCAAATATCTGTTAGAGCCCCTGCTTTCAATTCATTTTGGTACATACCTAGAAGTGGGAGTGTTAAGTGTTTTGTAAGCATTTCATAGAATTCACTAATGAAGTGATCTGGTCTTGAGCTTTTCATTGTTGATAGTTTTTGTTTACGGGTTCAATCTCTTTGTTGTAGGTCTATTTGAATTTTCTATTTCTTCTCCATTCCATTTTGGTAGTTGGTATGTTTCTAGGGATTTATCTATTTTATCTAATTATTGTTAATAGTATTGTCTTACAGTCCTTTTTATTTCTGTAAGGTCAGTAGAAATGTTCAACTTTATTCCTGATTTAAGTAATTTGAGTTTTCTCTTTTTATGGTCAGTCTAGCTAAAATTTTGTCAATTTTATTGATCGCATCAAAGAACCTACTTTGGGTTTCACTGATTCATTTTTCCTGTTCTCCAATTTGTTAGCTATACTTTAAACTTTATTATTTCCTTCCTTCTGCTTGTTTTGGGTATAGTTTGCTCTTCTTTTTCTACTCCATTAAGGTGAAAGGTTAGATTATTTATTTTAGATCTTTTTAAGCACAAGCATTGCTATAAATTTCCCTCTGAGCACTACTTTCACTTCATCCCTTAAATTTTGATATGTTGTGTTTTCATTGTAATTCATCTATAAGTATTTACTAATTTCACTTGTGGTTTTGACTTTGACCAATTGGTTGTTTAAGAGTATATTTTTAAATTTCCACATATTTGTGAATTTTTGTTTGCCATCTTTTATTGATTTCTAGTTTTACTCCATTGTGGAGTGTAATTTCAGTCTTAAAATTTTCACTTTTCTATGGCCTAACATGTGGTTCGATGTGCACTGGAGAAAAATGAGTATTCTGCTGTTTTGAGGGTAGAATTCTGTATATCACGGTTATTGTTAACTTTCATCTTTTGATACTAAGCAGATACAGATTGTTTTGCTTTTTTAAGTTTTTAAAATTTTATTTATCTCTGGCATATAGAGAAAAGGTATAAATAAGACTGAAAAATTTTTAGCCTTCTTCACATGTTAGGCATTTCCTATTTCTTTGAAGAGTTCCTTAGTTATACTTTAGTGTTACGATTCATATAAAAACTACATGGAGAAAACATTTTAAAATATCAACTGAAATAGATTACTGAGAAAGAGTAATCTTAATTATAATAATCATGTACAAAATATTTCTCTATCGTTTGGCATGTCTCGTTTGTCAGGTCACCAGTAAAGCTTTTTGAGTAAGTCAGTCTTGGACTCCCTAAAGACCAATCACATTCTATTCCTGATGTCGTATTTAAAGAGTCCAGAAATTTATCAGAGTATTATGACTCGTTGCATAGTAAAGTATCCTTAATAATCTCCTGGCAGAGTATCTGCTTTGTGGATTGTTTTTACTAATTCAGGAATTCTTCTCATTGTTACCTAGCTAAATCCCAAAATAAGGGAAAAGAGACAGGAAAGCAGTTGAGTCCAGTCAGAAAGGGAGACAAGTACACGTCTGAAGTCCTGTGTTCTGTGTGTGTTTAACCATTTTTCATCTAGGTATGTACCCAAAAGAATTGAAAAGAGGGACTCAAACAGATACCTGTTCATGAATGTTTCTCACAGTATTATTCATAATAGTCAAAAGGGGGAAACAATAAAATACCAACCAACGGATGAATTGATAAACAAATTGATACATGCATACAATGGAGTGTTATACAGATATAAAAAGGAATGAAATTATGATACATGCTACAACATGGATGAGCCTTGAAAGCATTATGCTAAACAAAATAACACAGACAAAAAAGGACCCAGATTGTATGATTCCACAGATTGTATAGATTCCAGGTGTGGAATCTATGAAATATCCAGTTAGGCAAATTCATAGAGGCAGAGAGTAAATTAGGCTACCAGAGCTAGGAGAGGGAGGATTTGGGAGTTCTTGCTTAATGGGCACAGTTTCTGTTTAGGGTGGTAAAAAATATTTGAAATAGATAGTAGTGATAGTTGCACAACATTGTGAATCTAATCAATACCACTGAATTGCACACTTAAAAATGGTTAAAGCGGCAAATTTGATGTTGTGAATATTTTACCACAATGAAAAAATTTATTTGTATATATATATAAAGAAACTTACCATAACGAGAATATGATTTAACAGATACAAGCACTTCTTTAAACAGTAGAAATAGGTATTTATGCTAGAAGAATAGATTTGGAAGAAGTTCTTATAATTTAGTAAAGGTTTGATTGAAAACTCAATATAACTTTGAAACTGCTTTTCAGGTATTTCAGTTATTGCATAGGTCTTTTAAAGTAGAAATTTTTGCATTATACTTAGTATTGGAAAATGTACTTCTCTGTTTTTCCATCTAGATCCTGGCTAGATAACAATGAAAGAAGTGCTGTTAAAAAGCTGAAGGATAGTTTGCCACTTAGAAAAGAACTTGATCGTTTAAAAGATGAATTGTCACATCAATTGCAGCTCTCAGATATCAGGTAATAAAGAAGAAAGAACCTAATTTGGAGGTTAAAATAAACATGAATTACCTATTGTTAAAGGATTCCAACAGCTAAATATTTGCATCTTTAATAGTAATCATTCTGATAACTAAATAGTGTTCAATTATCTTTTTATGTGCATAATCAAATATTCATCAGTGTAAGAAAACTTTTATCAATTTCTTATTTGAAATATTGAAGTAAGGTTTAAATACTGACACTTTTGGCAAAGTAGTTGAACTTTTTCTGTAGTGAGTTATTTTTTGTTTGTTTAAATCCTTATATTTGTTTAAAAGCATAAAATGTGCTCCAAAATGCATGAGGCAAACACTGAAAAGAGAAATAGACACATCTACCATAATAATTGGAGACTTCAATTCCCCACTCTCATCAATGAACAGAATATCTAGACAGAGGATCAATAAAGAAACAGAGAATTTGAATAATGCAATAAATGAGCTAGACTTAACAGACATTTATAGAACATAACACCCCACAACAGCAGGATACACCTTTTTCTCAAGTGCTCATGAATCATTCTCAAGGATAGACCATATGCTGGGTCACAAAGCAGGTCTCAATAAATTTTAAAAGATTGAAATCACACAAAACACTTTCTTGGATCATAAAGGAATGAAGCTGGACATCAATAATAGGCAGAGTGCCAGAAAATTCACAAATACATGGAGGCTCAACAACACACTCTTAAACAACCAGTGGGTCAAGGAAGAAATTACAAGAGAAATCAGTAAATACCCTGAGGCAAATGAAAATAAACACAACATATCAAAATTCATGCAGTGCAGCAAAGGCAGGGCTAAAAGGGAAATTTATTACCCTAAATGCCTATATCAAAAAAGAAGAAAGAGCAAAAATCAAGGAATAACTGTTCACTTGTAAGAACAAGATAAAGAACAGCAGACTAACCCCAAAGCAAGCAAAAGGAAAGAAATAATGAAAATGAGAGCAGAAATAAATGAAATTGATAGCATGAAAACAATCGAGAAAATTCCCAAAACCAGAAATTGGTTCTACGAGAAAATCAATAAAATTGATGGACCCTTAGTGAGGTTGACAAAAAGAAGAAGAGAGAGGATGCAAATAAATAAAATCAGAAATGGAAGAGGAGACATAACCACTGACCCTGCAGAAATAAAGGAGGTAATGAAAGGATACTATGAACAACTTTATGCTAATAAAGTAGACAATGTCGATGAAGTGGACAACTTTCTAGAAAGGCATGAACAACCAACATTGACTCGAGAAGAAATACACAACCTCAACAAACCAATCACAAGTAAAGAAATTGAGCTAGTCATTAGAAGCTCCCCAAAAAGAAAAGTTCAGGACCAGATGGCTTCACATGTGAATTCTACCAAATATTCAAGAAAGAAGTATTAGCAATCCTGCTCAAACTCTTCAAAAACACTTTAAGAGGAGGGAAGGCTGCCTAACTCATTCTATGAAGCCAACATCACCCTCATACTAAAGCCAGACAAAGATATTACAAGAAAAGAAAACTACAAACCAATCTCTCTAATGCATATAGATGCAAAAATCCTCAATAAAATTCTTGCAACTCAAATCCGGCAGGTTAAAAGAACTGTACACCATCCAAGTAGGATTCATCCCAGGTATGCAAGGATGATTGAACAAAAGAATATCAATTAATGTAATACACCAAATCAACAAATCAAAGCAGAAAAACCACATGATCATCTCAATTGATGCAGAAAAGGCATTTGACAAAATTCAACATCCTTTCTTGTTGAAAACACTTCAGAGGATAGGAATAGAGGGGAACTTCCTTAACATGATAAAGGGAATATATGAAAAACCCATAGGTAACATTATCCTCAATGGGGAAAAACTGAAAACATTCCCCCCAAGATCAGGAACAAGACAAGGATGTCCACTATCACCATTGTTATTCAACATTGTGTTGGAAGTTCTAGCCAAAGCAATTAGACAAGAAGAAGAAATACACGACATCAGAATTGGAAAGGAAGAAGTAAAACTTTCACTGTTTGCAGATATGATACTATATGTCAAAAACCTGAAAAATCCACAGCAAAACTACTACAGCTAATAAATGAGTACAGCAGAGTAGCAGGTTACAAGGTCAACACTCAAAAATCTGTAGTGTTTCTATACACTAGTAATGAACAGTCTGAGGGGGAAATCAAGAAAAAAAATTCCGTTTACAATTGCAGCCAAGAGAATAAAATATTTAGGAATAAATTTAACTAAGGATACAAAAGACCTATACGAAGAAAACTACTAGAAATTGCTAAAAGAAATCACAGAATACTTAAATAAATGGAAGGACATACCATGTTCATGGATTGGAAGACTTAAGATGTTAAGATGCCACTTCCACCTAAATTGATATACAGATTCAATGCAATTCCAATTAGAATCCTAAAAACTTACTTTTCAGAAATAGAAAAACCAATAATCAAGGTTATCTGGAAGGGCAGGGTGCCTTGAATAGCTAAAAATATCCTGTAAAAGAAAAATGAAGTCAGAGGTCTCACGCTACCTGACTTTAAGACATACTATGAAGCTACGGTTGTCAAAATAGCATGGTACTGGCATAAAGATAGATATACTGACCAATGGAATCGAATAGAGTGTTCAGATATAGACCTTCTTATCTATGGACGATTGATCTTTGATAAGGAAGTCAAACCAACTCACCTGGGACAGAACAGTCTTTTCAATAAATAATGCTTGGAAAACTGGATATCCACATGCAAAAGAATGAAAGAGGATCCATATCTCACACCCTATACAAAAATTAACTCAAAATGAATCAAAAGACATAAACATTAGATCTAAGACCATAAAACTTTTACAAAAAAATATAGGGAAGTATCTTATAAATCTTATAATAGGTAGCAGTTTCCTAGTCCTTACACCCAAAGTACAAATATTGAGAAAAAAAATAGATAAATAGGAACTCCTCAAAATTAAACATTTTTGTGCATCAAAGAACTTTGTCAAGAAAGTAAAAAGACATCCTACACAATGGTAGACAATATTTGGAAATGATATATCAGATAAAGGTCTAATATCCAGAATATTTAAAGAGATTGTTCAACTCAACAACAAAAAGACAGACAACCCAATTACAAAATGGGCAAAAGACATGAACAGACACTTCTCAGAAGAGGAGATACGGCTAAAAGGCACATGAAAAGATGCTTAACTTTCCTGGCTATTAGGGAAATGCAAATCAAAACTGTAATGAGATATCATCTCACACCCACCAGAATGGCCATTATCAATAAAACAGAAAACGACAAGTGCTGGAGAGGCTATGGAGAAAGAGGCACACTTATCCATTGTTGGTGGGAATGTCAAATGGTACAACCACTGTGGAAGGCAGTTTGGTGGTTCCTGAGGAAGCTAAGTATAGAATTGCCATATGACCTGGCAATACCATTGCTAGGTATCTACTCAGAGGACATGAGGGCAAGGACACAAACAGACATTTGCACACCAATGTTTATAGCAGCATCATTTACAATTGCCAAGAGATGGAAACAGCCCAAATGTCCATCCACAGACGAGTGGCTAAACAAGCATGGTATATACATATGATGGAATATTATGCAGCTGTAAGACAGAATAAAGTTATGAAGTATGTAACAACATGGATGGACCTTGAGGACATTATGCTGAGTGAGATTAGCCAAAAACAAAAGGACAAATGCTGTGTGGTCTCACTAATATGAACTGACATTAGTGAATGCACTTGGAAAACTTCAGTTGGTAACAGAGACCATCAGGAGATAGCAGTAGGGTAAATATTGGGTAATTGGAGCTGAAGAGATACAGATTGTGCAACAGGACTGATTGTAAACATTCAGAAATGGATAGCACAATACTACCCGACTGTAATACAATAATGTTAGAACACCGAATGAACTGAATGTGAGAATTGTAGAGGGAGGAGACCTGGGGGCACAAATGATATCAGAAAGATAGATGATAAAGACTGAGATGGTATGATCTAGGAATCCCTAGAGTGTATAATGATAGTGACTAAATGTCCAAATTTAAAAATGTTTTTGCATGAGGAAGAACAAAGGAATGTCATTACTGTAGGGTGCTGAAAATAGATGGGAATTCATATTTTAAAACTTTATGTATGAGACTAAAGCAAAAAAATGTTTATTTGGTGCAAAATTTATATTTTGACTAGTGCATTTCCTGATATAAGTTATATTGACAGCTTAATTGAAAACCATAAGTACATGGAACCTTGAGTGTGGCATGAGATTTTGTAGGTTTGTCCAGAGTGATGCTCTGATAAATCCTGGAGTGATTTGAACAGTGAATAAAAAAGTATTTGCAAAGTCCCAAAAATGGCAGGAAAGGGGGAAAATTCAACTTCCCCAAGTGGAGAATTCCTGACATTCTCACAAACAGTGGGGACAACCAAAGCAGTAGGCTGAACCCTCAGTGTTGGGGTTTGTTCATATGAAACTTAAACTCCACAAAGGATAAGTTAAGCATACTTAAAATTAGACCTAAGAGTCACCCCAAGAGAACCTCTTTTGTTGCTCAGATGTAGCCTCTCTCTCTCTCAGCCAACACGACAAGCAAACTCATTCCCCTCCCCCTCTCTGTGTGAGACATGACTCCCAGGGATGTAAACCTTTTTGGCAACATGGGACAGAAATCTTAGAATGAGCTAGGACTCAGCATCAAGGGATTGAGAGAACCTTCTCAACCAAAAGGGAGAAGAGAGAAATGAGACAAAATAAAGTGTCAATGGCTGAGAGATTCCAAACAGAGCTGAGAGGTTATCCTGGAGGTTATTCTTAGGTATTATATAGATGCCACCTTTTTAGTGGAGATGCAATGGAGAGGCTGGAGGGAACTGCCTCAAAATGTAGAGCTGTGTTCCAGTAGCCATGTTTCCTGAAGATGATTGTATAATGATATAGCTTTCACAATGTGACTGTGTGATTGTGAATACCTTGTGTCTGAAGCTCCTATTATCTACCTTATTGACAGATGAGAAAAACATATGGATTAAAAGTAAATAAATAAATAGGGGGAACAAATGTTAAAATAAATTTAGTAGATTGAATCCTGGGGGAGGAGAAGGGGGTATGGTATGTACGAATTCTTTTCTTTTTTCTTTTTATTTCTTTTTCTGGATTGATGCAAATGTTCTGCGAGGTGATCATGGTGATGAATATTCAACTATGTGATGATATTGTGAGTTATTGTTTATATACCAAAAATGGAATGATTATATGGTAAGAATGTTCATGTTTGTATGTTATGCTTTAAAAAAATTTTTTATTAAAAAAATTTACCTTGGGCGGCTGCCGTGGCTCAGCAGGCAGAGCTCCCACCTGCCGTGCTGGAGGTCTGGAGTTCCATCCCTGGTGCCTCCTGCCCATATGCAAATTAAAAAAAAAAATTTACCTTAAAAAAAAATAAATGAAAGCATAAAGTGAAGAGGCATGCTAAACAAGGACATAAATATTACATAGAGAACAAATATTACATAAATCCTTAATAATACCTCTGGCAGAAAAAAGGAACATTTAATCCTTTTAAAAGATACTAGGCTCTAGGTTAGATATCTGTATTTTTTTATTTTTAACTTTTTCTTTGTATAATATAACATATATACAAAACAGCAATTGCTTTCAAAGCACTCTTTAAGAACTATTTACAGGACAGAGTTTGTCATGGGCTACCATATGATCCTCTCATATTTTTCCTTCTAGCTGCTCCAGAATATAGGAGGCTAGAAAGACTTAAATATTTTTTATTATCACAATAGACTTTTTCTCCTTTTTTGTGAAAAGTAACATATATACAAAAATGCAATAAATTTCAGTACACAGCACCACAATTAGTTATAGAACATATTTCAGAGTTTGACATGGGTTACAATTCCACAATTTTAGGTTTTTACTTCTAGCTACTCTAAAATACTGGAGACTTAAAAGATACCAATTTAATGATTCAGCTTTCATATTCATTTGTTAAATCCTGTCTTGTCTGTATAACTCCACCATCACCTTTGATCTTTCCATCCCTCTCTTTAGGGGTGTTTGGGCTATGGCAATTCTCAATTTTTGATATTGGAAGAGTCTGTCACTAATATGGGGTAGGGAAATGGAACTATCTTTTGTTCTGGAGAGGCTGGGCTAGGTTTCAGGACTTATCAGGACCAGGGGCCCATCTGAAGGTCGTAGGTTTCTGGAAAGTTACTCTAGTGCATGGAACCCTTGTGGAATCTTATATATTGCCTTAGGTGTTCTTTAGGATTGGCTAGAATGGTCCCAGTTGGGGATTGGCAGATTATGATAGGTAGCAGTGTCTAACTGAAGCTGGCGTAGGAGCAACCTCCAGAGTAGCCTCTCAGCTCTATTTGAACTCTCTTTGCCACTGGTACTTTATTAGTTACACTTCTTTTTCCCCTTTTGGTCAGGATGGAATTGTTGATCTCACAGTGCCGTAGCCAGATTCATCCCTGGGAGTTATCTCCCACATTGCCAGGGAGACTGTCACCCTGGATGTCATGTCCCACGAAGGTGGAGGGCAATTATTTCACTTGCAGAGTTGGGCTTAGAGAGAGTGAGGCCACATCGGAACGACAAAAGAGGTCCTCCAGAAGTAACTCTTTGGCCTGCCTATAGGTAGTCTAAGCTTCTCCGCTACCTACGTAAGCGTCACAAGAATAAGCCTCATGACTGAGGGCATAGCCTGTTGATTTGGGTGCCCCTAAAGTTTGACACAGTATCAAGGGATTCCCTGATAGTAAGGTTTATTAGCTCCATATTCTTTCTCCCATCCCTCAGGGAACTTTGCCAATACTTTTTGATTATCTGTTTAATATACTCTAGGATGTATCCAGGCATTACAATAATGTATACAGGATTTAAAAACCTCTTTCTTATTCTGGGCTCCCTGTGTTTCAGTTGTTCAAATGAGCTGTACAGATAGGTTGAATTAGATTATGCACTACAGAAAATTTCAGTTCCAGACCAAATAAAACTTTCTTCCATTGGTCTCAATATGTGGTTCTAAAATATAGACACTGTCTTCCTTACCCTATGTTCTGAATTAGTTTAACCCCAACCTTTTCAGCTTCATTCTTATCTCTAAATATCAGGTTATATATAAAACAGCCTCTCAAAATCCAGAGATAATAATCACTGCTCCTGACTTAATTGTCTGCTCTAAAAGCTTATAATCTAGGCCCCTGTTTTCTTATAGGTATTTTCTAAAGATAACCATACCATTCTTGTTGTTTTGTTTCTGGCTTATTTTGTCTCGCCAAATGTCCCACATGTTCATTCACATTGTTGCATGCCTCACGACTTTGTTCCTTTTTTGTAGCAGCACAACCTTCATTCATAAGTATACACACCATCATTCACCAATCTACTTCTCCGTCAGTGAATCCTTCAGCCACCTTTATGCTGGTCATAAAAGTAGAATCATACAGTATCTGTCCTTTTGTTTCTGGCTAATTTCGCTCAGCATTATGTCCTCAAGGCTCATCCATCTTGTCAAGTGCTTCAGGACGTGATTTTGTCTTACTGCTGCATAATATTCCATCGTACGTATGTACCACACTTTGTTGACCCACTCATCTGTTGATGGGCAGTTGGCTTGTTTCCATCCTTTGGCGATTGTGAATAATGCTGCTATGAGCATCAGTGTGCAAATGTCTGTTTGTGTCATTGCTTTCAGCTCTTCTGGGTATATACCAAGTAGTGCTATAAGGCAACTCAATATTTAGTTTCCTAAGGAACCACAAAAGAGTCTTCCATAGTGGCTGCACCATTACACATTCCATCCAGCAGTGCATAAGTGTCCCAGTTTCTCCACATCCTCTCCAACATTTATAGTTTCTGGTTTGTTTAATAGCAGCCATTCTTATAGGTGTTAGCTGATATCTCATTGTAGTCTTTTTTTTTTTGCATGAGCAGGCACCAGGAATCAAATCCGGGTCTCTGGCATGGCAGGCGAGAACTTTGCCTGCTGACCCACTGCGGCCATTATTGTAGTCTTGATCTGCATTTCCCTTATAGCCAGTGAAAATGAGCATTTCTTCATGTGCTTTTGAGCCATCTGTATTTGCTCTTCATAAAAATGCCTATTCATATTTTTAGCCCATTTTATAATTCGGTTGTTGTTCTTTTGTTGTTGAGTTGTATGATTTCTTTGTATATACAGGAAATAAAACCTTTGTCCAATATGTGATTTCCAGTTATTTTCCCCCATTAAGTTGACTGCCTCTTCACCTTTCTGACAAAGTCTTTTGAGGTGCAGAAGCTTTTGATTTTGAAGAGTTCCCTTTTATCTATTTTTTTTCTTTTGTTGCTTATGCTTTGGGTGTAAAGTTTAGGAAGCTACCTCCTATTACGAGGTCTTACAGATATTTCCCTACATTTTCTTCTAGAAGATTTATGGTGCTAGTTCTTATATTTAGGTGTTTGATCCACTTTGAGTTAATTTTTGTGTAGGGTGTAAGATAGGGATACTCTTTCATTCTCTTGGCTATTGATATCAGTTCTTCCATGCCCAATTATTGAAAAGATTATTTTGTCCCTGTTCACAGGATTTGGGGGCCTTGTCAAAAATCAATTGACCATACATTTGGTGGTCTATTTCTGCATTCCCGGTTTGATTCCATTGGTCATTGCTTCTGTCTTTGTGCCAGTACCATGCTGTTTTGACCACTGTGGCTTTATAATAGGCTTTAAGTCAGGGAGTATTAACCCTCACACTTAGTACTTCTTTTTCAGGATGCTTTTAGCTATTCGGGGTTTCTATCCCTTCCAGGTAAATTTAGTAGTTAGCTTTTCCAAATCTTCAAAGTAGGTGTTGGAATTTTGATTGGTACTGTGTTGAATCTGTATATCAATTGGGGAGAATTGACATCTTAACTATATTTAGCCCTCCTTTCCATGAGCAGAGAATGTCTTTCCACCTATTTAGATCTTCTCGGATTTCTTTTAGCAATGTTACGTAGTTTTCTGTGTACAAGTCCTTTACGTCCCTTGTTAAGTTCATTCCTAAGTACTTGATTCTTTTAGTTGCTATTTTGAATGGAATTTTTTCCTTAATTGACTCCTCAGCTAGATCATTGCTTGTGTATAGAAATGTTACTGATTTTTGCACATTAATTTTATATCCCACCATCTTGTGAATTTGTTTATTAGCCCAAGTAACTTTGCTGTAGATTTCTCAGGGTCTTCGAAGTTCTAGTATCATATCTGCAAATAATGAGAGTTTTTCTTCTTCCTTTCCAATTTGGATGCCTTTTATTTCTTTGTCCTGCCTGATTGCTCTAGCTAGAATTTCTAGCACAATGTTGAATAATAGTGGTGGCAGTGGGCATTATTATCTTCCTCCTCATCTTAAGGGGAAAGCTTTCAGTTTCTCTCCCTTGAGTACAATGCTGGCTGTTAGTTTTTCATATATTCCGTTTATCATATTGAGGTAGTTACCTTTGATTCCTATCTTTTGTAGTGTTTTTGTCAGAAAAGAATGCTGAATTTTGTCGAATGCTTTTTTCAGCATCAGTTGAGATGATCATGTGATTTTTTTCCTTTCGATTTGTTAGTGTGCTGTATTATATTAATTGATTTTCTTGTGTTGGACCATCCTTACATTCCTGCTATAAACCCCACTTGGTCATGGTGTACAATTCTTTTAATGTATTGTTGGATTTGATTTGCTAATATTTTATTGAGAATTTTTGCATTTATGTTCATTAGGGAGATTGGCCTGTAGTTTTCCTTTCTTACAGCATCTTTACCCAGTTTTGGTATTAAAATGATATTAGCTTCATAAAATTACTTATGTAGAGTTCTTTTTTCCTCAATTCTTTGAAAAGTTTGAGCAGGATTGATGTTAGTTCTTTTTGGAATATTTAATTAAATCCTCCTGTGAAGCCATCTGGCCCTGGGCTTTTCTTTGTAGGAGGATTTTTGGTGACTGATTAAATCTCTTTAGTTGTGATTGGTTAGTTGAGATCTTCCATTTCTTCCTGAGTCAGTGTAGCTTATTTGTGTGTCTCCAGGAATTTGTCCATTTCATCTAAGTTGCCTAGTTTGTTGGCGTATAGTTGTTCATAGTATCCTCTTGTGATTTATTTTATTCCTTTAGGGTCTGTGGTAACGCACCCTTCTCATTTCTGATTTTGCTCATTTGCATACTCTCTCTTTTTTTCTTTGTCAGTCTTGTTAGTGGCCCATCCATTTTATTAATTTTCTCAAAGAACCATCTTTTGGTTTTATTGATTCTTTTATTGTTCTTTTGGTCTCCCATTCATTTATCTCTGCTTTAATCTTTGTTATTTCTCTTCTATTTGCTTTGGGGTTAGTTTGCTGTTCTTTCTTAAGTTCCTCCAGGTGTACTGTTAGGCCTCAATTTTTGCTCTTTCTTGTTTTTTAATATAGGCATTTAGGGCAATAAATCTCCCTCTTAGTCCAGCCTTTGCCGCATCCCCTAAGTTCTGATAAGTTGTATACTCATTTTCATTCATCTCCAGATAGTTACCGATTTCTCTAGCAGTTTCTTCTTTGACCCACTGGTTGTTTAAGAGTATGTTGTTTAATCTCCATATATTTGTGAATGTTCTCGTTCTTTGGTGGTTATTGAGATCCAGCTTAATCCCATCGTAAGCAGAGTGAGGGCTTTGAATAATTTCAGTGTTTTTAAATTTATAAAGACCTGTTTTGTGCACCAGCAGATAATCTGTCCTGAAGAATATTCCATGAGCGCTAGAGAAGAATGTATATCCTTAGGCTTTGGGGTGCAATGACTATATATGTCTATTAGGTCTAATTCATTTGTCAAGTTATTTAACTTCTCTATTTCCTTGTTGATCTTCTGTCTGGTTGTTCTCCTCTACAGAGGAGAGTGGTGTATTGAAGGCTTCTGCTATTATTGTTGAAACATCTATTGCTCCCTTCAGTTTTGTCAATGTCTGTCTCATGCACTTTGGAGCTCCTTGACTGGGAGTGTAAACATTTATGATTGTTATATCTTCTTGGTGAATTGACCCTTTAATTGGTATATAGTGTCCTTCTTTGTCTCTTAGGATGTCTATACATTTAAAGTCTATTTTGTCCAATATTAGTGTAGCTACTCCTGCTTTCTTTTGGTTACAACTTGCATGGAAAATCTTTTTCCATCCTTTCACTTTCAATCTATTTGTATCCTTGTATCTAAGATGAGTCTTTTGTAAGCATTTAGCTGGATTATGTTTCTTAATCCATTCTGCCAATCTTTATCTTTTAATTGGTAAATTTAGTCCATTAACATTCAGAGTTATTACTGAAAAGGCATTTCTTGAATCCACCATCTTATCTTTTCTATTTTGTCAGATCTATATATTCTTTTCCCTCCTTCTCTTTGTATTCTTTAAATTACTCTTAGTGGTACTCTTCAATTCTGTGCCCTTCTCCAGACCTCCCTCTCCTATCTTGTTTTTTCAGCCAGCAGAACTCCTTTTGTAGGGCTGGTCTCTGGTTGACAAATTCTTTCAGGACTTCCTTGTCTGTGAAAGCTTTAATCTCTCTCTCAGTTTTGAAAGACAATTTGGCTGGGTATAGAATTCTTGACTGGAAGTCTTTCTCTTTCAGGAACTTGAATATATCATACCACTGCCTTCTCACCTCCAGGGTGCTAGCTGAGTAGTCTGAACTCAGTCTTATTTTATTACCTTTGTATATAGTAGATTGTTTTTCTCTTGCTGCTTTCAGAATCTTCTGCTTCTCTTCAACATTTGACAGACTAATTAGTATGTGTCTTGGGGAAGTCCTATTTGGATTTATTCTGTTTGGAGTTCTTTAGGCTTTTTTGACTTGTATATTTATGTCGTTTATGAGGTTTGGGAAGTTTTACCCCATTATATCCTCAACTACTCTTCCTAGCCCTTTACTCCTTTCTTCTCCTTCTGGGACACTAATGATTCTTATATTTGTGTGCTTTGTTTTGTCTATCATATCCCTGAAATCCAATTCAAAATTTTCCATCTTTTTTGCCATTTGCTGTTTTGAGTGTTTGAAGTCATTTATTCTGTCCTCTTTATCTCTTATTCTTTCTTCTATGTCTTCAGATCTGGTGTTGTGTGTCTCTAATATGTTTTTTATTTGGTCCACAGCCTTTAACCTCTATGATATCTGCTATTTTTCTGTTTATTCTTTCAAATTCCTCTTTATGTTCTTCTACTGTGTGGGGCACGTATGTGCACTGGGGGCTGGTGGGGTGGGGGCGCCTGGAGTACGGGGAATGGGAGCAGGTGATAGGGTTCAGGTGTGTGGGGTGTGGGGTGAATCGCCAGTCACAGGGCTGCACTGATGAGGGCAGTGCTCCCAAGGAACATGGCCCGGCTTACTTCTTATTCCCCAGATCCTGTCCATGCACTCTCATGGACTCCACGCCTCTGCGCGAGGCTCCAGCTTTCCGTCTCTCAGTTCCTCTGCCTTTGCAAGTACAACCGCCGTATGTGGTGCAGAAGGCTCTCCCAGGTCAGCCGCACTCCTGAATCTCTGCCTCAGTTGCCCTCCTGTCCCTTCTCTAACTTTTCCATGGAGCAGGGCTAATCTCGAGCCACTCTATTTGGCCAACATCCTAGAAGTCTCTACATAGTGAATTTCTAAACCAAATATCCATTTTCATATTCCCATAATAAATTAAAACGTAATTATGCCCCATCCTATAAGATTGCTATTCAGGAATTTAAAAAGGAAGAGGAAAAGAGATAATAGATTTTTTTTAGAACATCAAAGATATGTTTTATTTCCTTTGTCAGTCTTAATTTTACTAACAATATTTTATTAATAATTTGTAGCTGTATATTATAGAATGAGGCATATAAATAATATTATTAGGATGAAGATTTGCCCTGCAAGAGAAAAGAGATACAAGTATAAATTCAAGATATTCAGTAAAATCCCTTAATGTTAAATTGGAATTGGAGAGGGTGCATGTGTGGATCATTGGTAGAATGTTTGCTTTTCATGTGGGAGACCTGGGTTCAATTCATGGACCATGCAACCCCCCAAAAAACAAAATTTGAATTGGAGATATCTCCATGGGCTCATGATTTTTTCCCAAACTATTGCATATAATAGATTTTTTATTCTTGGTTCTAGATTACATATCATGATTTTTAAAATAAGCTTTTATTAGCTGGAAATTGCAGTTAATATTATCAGCTCTTGAAACTGAGAGAAAACAGGAGAGGGTGTCATGTGATTCAGCTCATCATAGGACTCCCTATTACAAGGACCCTGAAAAATTATCACCCTGCCTCAAGTTAAACTTTTCTATTTTGATGACTACTTAGCAAAGTGACAGGATACAAGGTCAATGTACAAAAATCAGTAGCATTTCTATACACTAGAAATGAACAATGTGTAGAAGAGCTGGACACCTACCTCCCACCATATACACAGTTCAACTCAAAATGGATTATAGAGTTTGAAGGATCCAAGATGGTTGATTAGGGAGAGGCTGGGCTCACTTTGCCTCTGAAAAAACATATGGAACAGAAACTGTCTGAAGCAACAGTTCTGGAGCTCTGGAGATTGGGGAGAGCATGGTGCAACGCCCAGAAAAGCTGCAGAGAGATCGTGAGTAACCCCCCACAATCTCAGTTCCTGGCACCCATCCACCACTCTTGGGGCAGACAGCTTCGGGGTATGTCGGGGCCCTGGCAGGCAGGCAGTGGCAGACTGAAAGGGCAGTAGAGGTCCGCTCTCTCAAGAACAGAGAAGGACAGTCTAGCACTGTTCCAGCTTCGGCCAGAGAATGTGGACATTGGGCTGGCGGTTTCATTCTTCCCAACCTAGTGCATCTACTCCATTGTCTGGAGTTGACAGCTGAGAATAGTCTACCTTCTGAAGGCTGAAGGGAATAGATGGTGAAGAGCACCATCTTCTGGCAGATGAGGAAAGTCTCCTTCTGGTAAGTCATCTAAAACGCTTTGGGGCAAACTGACCATATGCTGGGCAGGCCAGGAAAGTGCACCCTTGGGGAGCAGAATTAATGGCTTTTGCATTTTTACCTGTAGAATTTGTGTGCACTCCCTTTGTGAGTCCCTGGCCCAACTCTGATTGGGTAGTACAGATGAATCAAGTGTCAGAGAAGAGCATTAACACAAACCCAATCAACACCAAAGCTTTTGACAAGAGAGAGAATCTGACCTCCAGAGTAAATGCACCAAGATAATCTGATGCCCAGGCATCAGCAAAAAATAATAAGGCATATCAAGAGACAGGAACAGATGTCCCAGTCAAAGGAGAAAATCAAAAAGTCAGAGGAGATACAGAACCTAGAACAACTAATCAAAATTGTTCAAACAAATCTAAACCAATTCAAGGCGATGACTAAAGAGATAAAGGATATTAAAAATACAGTGGAACACTCTAATAATTAATTTTTAATAATAAAAATGTCTAATGTTTAATGATACATAAAGACGAATTTGGAAGCATGCAAATTAAAATAACAGATTTTATTGGAATAAAAGGCACAGTATGAAATTAAAAATACATTAGAGGCACACCACGACAGGTTTTAAGAATCAAAAGAAAGGATCAGCAGTCTAGAAGACAGAGAATCTGAATTTAAACAGGCAAAATAACAGATAGGAAAAAGTAAAAGTTGAGCTAGGTCTCAGGGGACTGATTGACAAGATGAAGTGCACAAACATTTGTGTTATGGGTGTCCCAGAAGGAGAAGAAAAGGGAAAAGGGATGGAAGGAACGTTTGAAGAAATAAAGGCAAGAAGTTCCCAACTGTTATAAAAAGGCCTTGATATCCAGGTTCAGGAAGCACAACGTATGCCAAACTGAATAAATCCAAATAAACCTACTTCAAGACACATACTAATCAGACTGTCAAATGCCACAGATGAAGAGATAATTCTGAAAGCAGCAGAAGAAAAGTGATGCAGAAGGGATTTCCAATAATACTAAGTCCAGATTTCTCACAGAAACAATAGAGGTAAGAATGCAGTGGTATGATATATTCAAGATACTGAAAGAGAAAAGCTACCAGCCAAGAATTCTCTATCCAGCAAAACTGTCCTTCAGAAATGAGGGTGAGTTTGAGATATTCACAGATAAGCAAAAGCTGAGAGTTTGTTAATAAGAGGCCTGCCCTATAAGAAATACTAAAGGGAGTCCTGTGGGCTTAAAGGAAATGACAGGTGGGAGGGGGTTGGAGGAGAGTGTAGAAATAAAGAGTCAATAAAGGTAACTAAAAGGGTATAAAGAAAGACAAATACAAGGTATGACATATAAAAGCCAACAGATAAAATGGTTGAAATACTTCTATTACAGTAGTAACACTGAATGTTAATGGATTAAACTCCCCAATCAAAAGACAAAGACCAGCAGAATAGATTTTTTTTTTAATATAGGGTATCTATATGTTGTCTAAAAGAGATTCACTTTAGACCCAAGGATACTGTGCTGGTTTGGGGCTGTTGTGTACCCCAAAGAGGCCATGCTCTTTTGATCCACTCTTGTGCGTTTGGACTTGTTATGGGTAGAATCTTTTGATTGGGTTATTTCCATGCAGATATGACCCACCCAGGTGTGGCTAGGACTTTTGATTAGGTTGTTTCCATGGAGATATGACCCACCCCATTGTGGGTGATACCTCTTGATTGGTACTCATAGGGATGTGGCCCCGCCCATTCAGGACAGTTGTTGGTTAGCTTGCTTGGGTGCATTGTGGGGGAGAACATTTTGGAGAAAGCTTGGACACAGGTGCCTGGAGACACTAAGAGAGCCATTTGAAACCAGAAGCCCCAAGAGTAGAAGAGCAGATGTTACAATGTGTCTTCCCATGTAACAGAGAAACCCAGACTTGATTGGCCTTTCTTGAGTGAAGGTATCCTCTTATTGGTGCCTTAATTTGAATATTTTCACAGCCTTAGAATTGTAACTTGTAACTTAATAAATCCCCTGAATAAAAGGCAATCAATTTCTGGTATGTTGCATTACAGCAGCTTTAGCAAACTGAAACAGATACCAATATGTTGAAAGTGAAAGGCTGGAAAAAAGTATTACACAAAGAGTATCCAAAAAATGCTGGATAGCTTTGTCCACTAATATTGGACAAAATAGACTTTAAATGCAAAACTCTTATAACAGTTACATTATATATTAATAAAAGGAGCAATCCACCAAGAAGAAATAACGATCATAAATTTATATGCACATAACCAGGGTACCCCAAAATACATGAGCCAAATACTAGCAAAACTAGAGAGAGGAAATAGATATATCTACAATAATAGTTGGGGACCTCAATTCCCCACTCAAATCAATAGAACATCTGGACAGAGGATTAAGGGAACAGAGAACTTGAAAAATGATTTGATAGATGAACTAGACCTAACAGACATATACAGAATAATGTACCCCAAAACAGAAGGATATACATTTTTTCACAAATGCTCATGAATTATGCTCCATAATACACCACATGTTGGGTTGCAAAACAGGTCTGAATAAATTTTAAAAGACTGAAATTATACAAAGCAATTTTTTATCATAATGTAATGAAGCTGGAAATTAGCAGTCAGTGGAGGACTGGAAAATGCACAAATTTATGGTTGTTTAACAAATTTTTAAACAACCAGTGGGCAAAGAAGAAATCACAAGAGAAAATAGTAAATATCATTAAATGAATGGAAACAAGAATGCAGCGTATCAGAACTTATGAGATACAGGGAAGGAAGAGCTGAGAAGGAAATTTATAGCCCTAAAAACCTATATTAAAAAGGAAGAAAAATCTAAAATCAAAGACCCAACTACACAACTCAAGAAACTAGTAGAACAATAAATTAACCCCGAAGCAAAACAGGTGAATTCTATCAATTATTCCAAGAAGAATTAATCCAGTTCTGCTTATACTCTTCCAGAAAATTAAAAAGAAGGAAATGTTACCTAATTCATTCTATGAAACCGGCATCATCCTAATACCAAAACCAGATAAATATACTGTAAGAAACAAAAATTACACACCAATCTCTAATGAATTTAGATGCAACAGTCCTCAACAAAATATTTGCACGTTGACTCCTGCTGCACATTAAAATTATTATACATCATGATGAAGTGGGTTTTATCCTAGGTATGCAAAAGTGGTTCAACACAAGAAAATCAGTCAGTGTAATACACCACATTAACAAATCAACAGAGAAGAACCACATGATCATCTCAACCAATGCAGAAAAGGCATTTGACAAAATCCAGCATTCCTGCTTAATAAAGACACTTTAAAAGATAGGAATAGAAGGAAACTTTCTCAATAGGATACAGGGCATATATGAAAAACCCACAGCTAACATTGTACTTAGTGCTACAATTGAGAGACTGAAAGTTTTCCTGTTGAAATCAGAAACAAGACAAGGATGCCACTGTTATTTAATGTTGTGCTAGAAATTCTAGATTAGCAATTAGGGAAAAGAAAAAAAAAGAGGGGAGGGAGGAAGGGACCATATCCAGTTGGAAAGGAAGAAATAAAACTTTCATATTTGTAGATGCTATGATCCTATACCTAGAAACTTATTTAAAAATCTACAGCAAAAGCTACTAAACCTAATAAATGAGTTCAGCAAAGTGACGATATACAAGATTAACATGCAAAAATCAGTAGTGTTTCTATGCACTAGTAATAAATAATCTGAGGAGGAAATGGGGAAAAATTCCCTTTACAACAGCAACTAAAAGAATAAAATATCTAGGAATAAATTTAATCAAGATATAAAGGACCTGTATTCACAAAACTACAAAGCATTGCTAAAAGAAATCAAAGACCTAAATAAATGGAAAGGCATTCCATGTTCATTGATTGAAAGGCTAAATATTGTTAAGATTTCAGTTCTACCCAAATTGATTTACAAATTCATTGCCTTCCAAATAAAAATTCCAACAGCCTACTTTGAAGAATTGAAAGAGCCAATTACCAAATTTATTTGGAAAACTAAATAAATAGCCAAAAGCAACTTGAAAAAGAAAAATGAAGTTGGAGGATTCTCACTTCCTGACTCTAAAGCAATTACCAAACTTAGTGATAAAAATCGCATGAAATTGGCAAAAAGTTAGACATATTGACTAATGGAATAGAACTAAGAGTTCAGAAATAGATCCTCACATCTATCATCAATTGATTTTTGACAGGGCTGCCAAATTCACCCAACTGGGATTGAACAGTCTCTTCAACAAATGGTGCTGGGTGAACTAGATATCCATATCCAAAAGAATAAAAGAGGACCCTTGTTTTACACCTTATACAAAAATTAACTCAAAATGTACCAAAGACCTAAATATAGAAGCCAGAATCATAAAACTAGAAGAAAATGTAGGGAAGCATCTTCAAGATCTTATGGTAGAAGGTGGTTTCTTAGACCTTACACCTAAAGCGCATACAATGAAAGAAAAAATAGATCAATGGGACCTCCTCAAAACTGAATACTTTTGCACTTCAAAAGACTTTATCAAGAAGGTGAAAAGGCTGCTTACTCAAAGGGAGAAAATATTTGGTAACCACATATCCAGTAAGAATTTACATCCAAGATATATAAAGAGATCCTACAACTCAACAATAAAAAGACAAAGAACCCAATTAAAAAATGGGTCAAAGATATGAATAGTCATTTTTCCAAAGAGGATGTACAAATTGCTAAAAAGCACGTGAAAATATGTTCAACATCATTAGCTACTAGGGAAATGCAAATTAAAACTACAATGAGCCATCATTTCACACCTACTACATTTTTTAATGGCCACTATTAAAAAAAAAACAAAAGAAAGAAAACTACAGGTGGAGAGGATGTGAAGTAATTGGAATACTTTTTCGCTGTTGATGGGAATATAAAGTGGTACAGCCACAGTCAATGACAACATGGCAGTTCCCCAGAAAGGTAAATATAGAACTGCCATATGACTCAATGTTCCCACAACTAGATTTATACTCAGAAGATCTGGCAGAAGGGACATGAACAGACATTTGCACACCTCTGTTCATAGCACTTGCCAAAAGATAAAACCAAGGTGTCCATCACCTCATGACTGGATATACAAAATGTGGTATATATGTACAATGGAATATTATATGGCCTAATATATGTATGAACCTTGAAAACATTATAGTGAGTGATAAAGTCAGATACAAAAGGATAAATATTGTAGGACCTCACTAATATTAAGTAAATATAGGTAACAAAGTTATGGTGTTAATATCTAGAGCATAGGTCACCAGAAGATAAAATGAGGGAAGAGGATGGGGAGCTGATGATTAATTTGGGCAGAATATATAATGAGGTTGATTATAGATGTTTGGAAATGGATAGAGGTGATGGTAACACAGTATAGTGAGTATAATTAACAGCAATGGTGTGTGGGTGTGATTGTGGTTGAACAGGAAAGTTTAGGGACATGTATGTAACTAGAAGGAAAGCCATAATGAAACACGGGACTGTATAACACAGTGAACACTTTTGAGGGTGAAAGTGTTCCAGAATTGATTGTGGTGATGAATGCAGAGCTGTGTGAATTTACAACAAGACATTTATTTTACACTTTAAATGGATTGTATTGTATGTGAATTTATCTCAATAAAATTGTTTTAAAAACAGCAACAGCAACAACATAAAATGGATCATAGACCTAAGGATAAGAACCAGAACTATCAAATGCCTGGGAGAAGACATAGGGGAACATCTTCATGACCTTGTATTAGTCAATGATTTCTTAGACTTTACACCCAAAGCACAAGCAAAAAAGAAAAAAAAATAGATAAATGGGACCTCAGCAGAATTAAAATCTTGTATGCAAAGGACTTTATCATGAAAGTGAAAAAACAATCTACTCAATGGGAGAAAATATTTGGGAACCATTTATCTAATAAGAGTTTAATATACAGGATATAAAAAAGAAATACTCTTTCTCTTTTTCTTCTCCTTCTGATACTCCCATAATGCATATATTGCTATGCTTAGATGTCCCACAGTGCTCTTAGGTTCTATTTGTTCTTTTTTTTTTAATTTTTTCTTTCTGCTCCTCAGCCAGAATCATTGAGCTGATTAAAAGTAAGTTGTCTTGTCTTTGAGACCACTGATTCTTTCTTCTACCATCTCCAGTCTGTTTTTGAAACTCTCTAGGGAATTTTTCATTTCACATAGTGTGTTCTTTAACTCCAGTATTTCTCTGGAGAAATTCCCATAATGTTCATTCATTGTTTTTGTTTTTGTTTTTGTTTTTGTTTTGTATCCTTTAGTTCTTTCTCTGTGGTTTTCTTTATCTCCTTGAGCATATTAAGAATCATTTTTAAAAGTCTCTGTCCATTAAATTCAAAGTCTAGTCCTCTTCATTAATGGTTTCTGGATTTTTATTTTGTTCCTTTGGATGGGCCATCATTTCCTCTTTCTTTCTTTGTCTTATAATCTTTTGTTGTACACTTTACATTTTTATTTTAAGGTGGTAAAGCTGAAATTTCATCCCTAAACTGTCTGTTCCTTAAATTGTGTCCACCTAGTGATATAACAGAGATTTTCTTGAATGCCAGAAACTCATCTAAACAAACCAAAGTAAATGCACCTTTCACTGTCCTTGCAAATTGACTCTCCTTTGTCTAGTGGTCTCCTTCAGAGCTTAACCCTCCTAACAAGAAGATCAGCCAGAGGCAATTGGGAAGTGAGGGTCCCTGTTTTTTTTTTGAGCCTCCGTGAGCCGTAGCCATGGAGCCTGCTTCTGTTCCTGGGCTTGTTAGAGGCCTTAGGAATTCCTCTGTTTACAGTTTACAGGAGTTTGAATGAGTGCCACCTGTATTCCCTTTGAAATATACTTACACCCCCTTCTAAGTGTTCTCTTGAGTGACTTGAGCTTTCTTGAGCAACTTAAACTAGGCTGCTGCAACTTGATTGTTTCTCATACTGTCTCAGCTGTCTGCCAGCTGCCTCTCTGCCCTCAGGACAAACTCTGAGAGGTTGAACCAGAGATACTTTCCCCAATAGATTGGCACTGACATAAACACATACCATTATGCACACAGGACTAAGTACCCACAATTGGAGTGCATGCTGGCCGCACCTGCATTGTGAAGGGGATGGGGAAGGGACCAGCAAGGGTGTCAGGAGCTGTTTCACCCATGACTTTTGAAGCTGCGTTTTCTTGATTTAGCACTTGTCTGGTTAATGCAGCCTTTTAACCATTTTCCTCTGTAGTTTTTAGGAAGGTACCTCTCTGTAATATTTCTCTGCCACCTTTGCCCAAGGGTGGTTGAACTAATGGCTGCCCTCCTAGCCAGCCACCTGCAATCGGAAGTAGTGATCAGACCCCATCTCACACATCTCAAAGTTTGGAGGACTAGATCTTTATGATCCACCCTGGCACCAGCATGCTGCACCAGGAGCATCTGCTCCAGTCCCCATTGCCACCTGCCAGGAGGCTGAGGGAGGGGGATGGTAACCACTGCAGGGAAGGCCAAATTCACAGGTCTTTCTCACAGCTTACCAGCCTCTTCCTTCCACTTTTTCCTGGAGGCTGCACAGTGTTCCCCTAAATTCCAGAATTTCAAAGTGGTTGAGTCAGACAGTTCTTGCCAGTTCAATAGTTGTTTTGGTGAAGGGACTGATACCTGGAGCTTCTACTCCACCATCTTCCCGCCAAGCCATTCTCCAATTCTCATGAATGGATTTCTTAACATAAAAACAAATAAGCATTACTTTACAATATTGTGGAGAAATCTCTTGGTTTTAATTTATAATATGGTAAATACCAATAGATACAACCCACATAAACAAATGTTCTTTGATGTTCTCAATTGCTAAGATTGTAAAGGGGTTCTGAGACCAGAAGGTTTGGAGACCATAGACACAAGTGCTTCTTGATTTGCTGGAAAGTTAGCCACTTCTTCAATTAATGGAAACATTGTGACCAATGGCATCGTTTTTACCTCTTAATAACTTATATGAAAGACTTTATTAATAAGAACAGCATTTTGTAGCTTTATCACTTAAAATACATTTAATTACAAATAATCAAAAATTAATGTTAATTCTTTGGAATTATATCTTAGTTTTTAATTGTGGGTTAAAGGAAAAATTAAAAAGCTGTTTTCATTTTATCAGAAATGGCTTTCATAATAATCAGTGTTAGGAGAAATTAGGAACCTAAAGGAAGTTGAGTGCCTGTCGCAAGTGTCAAACTCCTTCACATGTTTATATTTTATTTATGCTACCTGCAAAGCAGGGAATGTTCCTACTTTACATGATGAAAGTGAAACCTTAGGAAGGCTAGAGCAGCTTGTTCCAGGTAACAGAGCTTGTAAATCACATAATTAGAATTCAGAGATGGATTTTCTATTATCTCCTAAGACCAGTGCTCTTTACACTTAGACTTACACAGTGGTACCTCTGTGACAACAGGTGAACATCAGGTCCATTTTTTTTATCAATATTTAATTTTAGTTTATAAAATGAGCAGATTACATGATGTCATAAAACACTTTCTCTAAATAAGATAAAAAGGACCTGATAAGCCTAATTGAAATTCCTAATGAGAACTTAAAACTAAAACAAAATCATTGTTTTACAATGTGAAGAAGAGAAAATGATTTTCTTTTAAAGCATTTCTCGTTTCATCACCTTATTGTAAGAATAGAAATGACATATATATTTGCTTTTTTTAATCTCCAGATATCTGAACACAGTAGCAATATTTTTACCCTCTGATAAACAATTCATTTTTTATTTGATTGCTTCTTTTAAAATCAGCTAGTTATGCTAGGAAGCATAAGACATTTTAAAATGTTGTGTGCCTACTTAAGAAAGAAAACCATTGGGTTTTCAAGCACTTTGGGGTGAGTGCTTATTTCCTTCTCCATTGCTGCTTTTTGCTAATTTACATGTTTGTTCTGTTGAACTAGGTGGCAGAGAAGCTGGGGGATTGCCCACCGCTGTAGCCAGCTGCATAGTTTAGGCCGTTTAGCACAGCAGAACTTGGATATACTTAGAAATGCAAAAGGTAAAGATTTTCCAATTTGCTTTTCAAGTATCACTTAGCTGCTATACACATCTATAAATTATAAGGAAAACTAAGTGTTAAAAGTCTTTGCAGATTTGACTTTATCACAGCTGAATTTTTCAGTCTTTTCCTTTGAACAAAGCAGTGACATAAAATTAGTCTTTAAGCTTCGGCTGAATTTAATCCTGAATCCACACACTAAATTTAAGTAATTATTTGCACAATGTTAAGGTAATGAAGAATATCTGGACAGTGACCAATGAGTTTGTGTTTTCTCATCAGGATGTACAATAATATTTACAGACCGTTCCGGGATGAGTGCAATGGGCCATGTGATGCTAGGAACAATGGATGTCCATCATCACTGGACAAAAGTAAGAAAAAGCTTGAAAGCAAGAAAACCTCTTTGATTTGTCATCAACATATTTTTGTTTAAAACAATGATATTGTGTCAGTGAATTTAAAGAAAAACAAAATCATATGTTTTAACGGATTTCAAATCAGTTAAAATACTTAGGACAAAAACTGATTTGGTTGTTTTTATTTGGAAATTTTAGTCTTTTCTGAAGTGCAGCTTGAAAGCCTGCTGTTGTTTATTATTAATAAATTTAGTGAGATATAATTGACATACAACTAACTACACCTATTTAATGTATATAATCTGCTGAATTTTGACACATGCCTTACTCGTGAAACCATTACCACAATGAAGATAGTGAAAATACCTGTCACCCTCAAAAGTATACTCTTGCTTTATAAACCCTCAATTAACACCTATTTAATGTATATAATCTGCTGAATTTTGACACATGCCTTACTCGTGAAACCATTACCACAATGAAGATAGTGAAAATACCTGTCACCCTCAAAAGTATACTCTTGCTTTATAAACCCTCAATTATTTTGAGATTCATTCATGTGGTTGCATGTATCAAGAGTTCTTTTTATTTTTTCTTTTGACTGCCATGTAGTATTCCATTGTGTGGATATACCACAGTTCGTTTATCCATTCACCTGTTGATGGATTTTGTGTGTTTGTCTATTACAAATAAAACTGGTATGAACATTTATGAACAAATGTATATATGGAAGATATTTCATTTTCCTCTTGGATATATGAGTTAAATGGCTAGATCATTTGGTAGGTGTCTTTAGCTGTATAAGAAATAGCCAATACTTGGTATGGTCATCTTTTTAATTTCAACCATTTTAATAGGTATATATAATACCATCTCATTATGAATTTAACTTGCATTGTTTTCATGACTAATGATGCTGAACATATTTTCATCTGCTTATTTGTAATCCAGTTATCTCCTTTAATGAACTGTCTGTTCAGATCTTTTACTCCATTTCTTAATTGTTTGTTTTCTTATTATTGAGTTCAAGGGTTCTTTATATATTTGAAATTCAGGTCCTTTATCACATAAATAATTTCCAAACATTTTCCCCCAATCTGCAGCTCATCTTTTTATTTTCTTCACTTTGTCCTTCAAAATGGCCGAAATTTTTCATTTTGATGAAGCTTAATTTTATTAAATTATTCTTTCATGGATTGTGCTTTTGGTGTCATATCTAAGAAATCTTTGACTAATCTGAAGTAACAAAGATTTTCTCCTTTGTTTTCTCCTAGAAGTTAATAGTTTTAGCTTTTACGTTAACTCACAATTAACTGTTATGAGTTAATTTTTATATATAATGCAAGTCATGGCCCCAAGGTTTTGTTGTTGTTTTGCATATGGATATCAAATTGTACCAGCAAGTTTTATTAAAAAGGTTATTCTTTCAACACTGCATTTCATTCGGACCTTTGTTAAAAATCAGTTGTCCTCATATGTGGGGGATTATTTCTGGACTCTCTTTTCTCTTTCAATAATCTGCTTCTCCATCTTTGTGCTAATGCCACAGTTTTGATTACTCTAGCTTTACATTGAGTTTTAAAATCAAGTAGCGTTAACCCTCCAACTTTGTTCTTCTTTTTCAAAATTGTTTTGACTATTTTGGGTCCTTTGCATTTCCATTTGAATTTTATAATCAGCTTTTCAATCTTACCAGAAAAAGCCATCTTGGATTTTGGTTAAGATTGTGCTCAATCTGTAGATCAGTTTGGAGAAATTGACATCTTAACAATACTGAGTCTTCTGACTCATGAACAGTGATTATCTCTTTATTTATTTAGATCTTTGCATCCTTTCCACTATGGTTTATAGTCATTGGTGTGTAGGTCTTTCACATCTTTGGTCAGATTTATCCCTAAGTATTTCTTGTTTTTAATACTTTGAAAATGGTATTTTTTTTTAATTTCAGTTTCCAATTATTCATTGCTAATAAATACAATTATAATACAATTGATTTTCTGTGTTGAGCGTGTATCCTTCAACCTTGCTAAACACTCTTATTTGTTCTAGTAGCTTTTTATAGATTGCATCAGATTTTCTACAGAGAGAATTATGTTGTCTGCAAATAAAGGCAGCTTTATTTTTCCTTGAAAAATCTTTATTTCTTTCTTTTATTTATTCCTCATCTTCTGGGCAAAACCTCCAGTACAAAGTTGAAAAGAAGTGATGAGAGTAGACATGCTATCTCGTTCCTGCCCTTAGGAGAAAAACATTTAGTCTTTGACCATTAAGTATAATATTAATCAGAGATTTTTTCTTAGGTATAGTTTTTTCAAGTTGAGGAAATTCCCTTTTATTCCTAGTTTGTTGATAATTTTTATAAGGAATGAATGTTGGATTTTGTCAAATGGTCTTTCCATATCTATTGAGTTGATCATATAGTTTTTATTTGGGGGTATGTTAATATGGTGAAGTACATTGATTGATTTCCAAATGTTAAATGAACCCTGCATTCCTTTGACAAACCCCACTTACTCATAATAGATTCAGTTTACTAAAGTTTTGTTTAGAATTTTTGCATCTATGATCATAAGAGGTATTGGTCTGTAGTTTTCTTTTTTTGTGGTTTCTTTTTCTGATTTTGGTTTCAGGGTAATGTTGGTCTTATAGAGGGAGTTGGAAATGTTCCTTTCTCTTCAGTGTTTTGGAAGAGTTTGTGAAGGATGGTGTATTAATTCCTTAAATGTTTGGTGGAATTCACCAGTAAAGCCAGATGAGACTGGGGTTTTCTTTTGTAAAGAACTTTTTAACTATAATTTCAATGTCTTTAAACAGGACTATTCTGATAATTCATTTCTTGAGTAAAGTTTGGTAGTTTGTGTCATTGAAGAAAGTTGTGTATTTCATCTAAGTTGTCAAAGTTATTGACAAAAAAGTAGTTAAAAATAATTCCCTTATTATCCTTTTAATATTTGTAGAATCTATAGTGCGGTTGCCACTCTCATTTCTGAGATCAATAACTTACGTCTTTTTTTTTCCTGATTAGTCTGGGTAGAAGTTTATTATTTTTATTGATCTTCTCAAAAAACAAGCTTTTTATTTCTTTGATTTTCTCTTTTGTTTCTCTTGTTTTCCATTTTATCAATTCTCACTTTATTATTTCCTTTCTTATTTTTACTTTATATTTCATTTTCTCTTCTAAATTCTGAGGATGTGAGGATGGAAGCTGAAATCATTGAGTTGAGACCTTTGTTCTTTTATAAAATAGGTATTTAATACTATAAATTCCCCCTAAGTATGCATTTGTGGCTTCCCAAAAATTCTGATATGTTATGTTTTTATTTTTATTCTGTTCAAAATAGTTTCTAATTTCTAATTGTATTTCTTCTTTGATGCATTGGTTTAGAAATGTGTTAATTTCAAAATATTTGGGGATGTTCCAGAAATTGTTCCACTATTGATTTCTAATGTAGTTCCATGGTGATCAGAAAATATACTTTATATGACACAAATCTTTTTGTATTTATTGACACTTATTTTATGGCCCAGAATATACTCTATCATGGTAAATTATCCAGGTGCACTGGAGAAGACTGTGTTTTACTGTTGTTGGGTGACAGATTTATGCATGTCAATTAGATCAAATTGGTTGAGAGTGTTGTTCAAATCTACTATATCATTGCTGATTTTCTGCCTTCTTGTTCTCTCAGTTATTGTGAGAATGTTGAATCTTCTGACTATAATTCTAGATCTGGTTCTCCTTACAGTTCTATCAGTTTTTGCTTCATGTATTTTGAAGCTGTTAATTGGTTCATAAATGTTTAGGTTTGTTGTATCCTTTTGTTTAATGGGCCCTTTTATCACTATAAAATGACCTTCTTTACATTCCACCCTCTGGACCCCAAAAAGACATGTACTTTCCAAATGCAAAATACATTCATTCTATCACAATAGCATAAAAGCCTTAAATCATTTCAGTAATAATAAAAATACAATATAAAGTCAAAAACAATACAGAGTCTCATCAAAGTCAGTTACAGGCATAGCCTGTCCTAAGGCAAAATTCTTCTCTGGCTGTGGACCTGTAAAAGTTAGAACAGGTTATCTGCTGCCAGCATACAAAGGAGAGAAACCCATAGGATAAACATTCCCATTTCCATAGGGAGAAATTGAAAGGAAAATGGGTCACCAGACCCAAACAGTTCTGAAAACCTCAAGGGCAAATTCCATTAGATTTTAAGGTCTGAGAAACATTTATAGAATAATATTTTATCCTTGGGGCTTGAGAGAGCAGCAGTCACACCCATTCTAAGGGCTTATGCAGTGGCTCTGCTCTCTCAAAACACTGGAGTGAGGGTTGTAACATTTGGGAGTACTGGGGAGACCACCTTGTTCTCAGCCCCACCTTCCTCATGCATCTGGGTGGCACCAGATGGACTCTCTGCCATCTCCGGGGTACACACTTCCAAACAGTGGAGTGATGGCCAGATTCTCCCCAACCGCTGGAGAATGTTTCATCCTCTGTGAGGCTTTAGGCAGCAACACCTTTCCACCCTCCCTCTGCCTCCAGGGCAAACTCACTCTCTCGACATGTGTAGGTGGGTCTGCTTTCCTGGTCCGAGATTTCTTGGCTCCAGATCTTAACTTCCATGCTTCTGCCTTTGAAGTCATTTTTCTTTCAGTCTGCCCCTTTCAGTCCAGACTGGCAGTGGTTCCATTCATACAGATCTTGAGAATAATTTGTTGGCTTGGCATACACCATACAAGGGTCACAACCATCAGACAGTAGGACTTCCCATAAATCCTTTCTGGATAACTGCATTTCCAACCCTAGCTTTTTCTTAAATGGTTGATTGTTTCCATATTTGATAAAATCCTCATGTGTAGCAGTATTCTCTAGGAACTTATTTTCTAACAGCTTAGAATTTCCCAAACTATCATTTTCTGGTTTATTTGTACCCAGGTATTCACTTCTCAGGTTATCCCTTTCCTGTCACATTTTACTATAAGCTGCAAGGAAATGCCAGGCTGTATTTTCTCACATAGTTTGGAAATTTCCTCAGCTAGATATCCCAGCTATTTGCATTCAAATTCCCCCTTTCAACCAGCACCAGGACTCATTTTGCCAAATTCTCTGCCTCTTTAAAACAAAGATTACCTTTCTTCCAGTTGGCAATGATACATTAATCATTTCTGTCTAAGGCCTCATCAGTAATATCTTTAGAGTCCATATTTCTACCAACAGTCTCTTCAAAGCATTCTAGACCTTTCCTATTAAACTCCTCAGATTCTTCCAGAATCTTCCTCTTATCCATTTTTTCTGGTTTGCTATCTGCCAAATGCGATATACCAGAAATAGAATAGCTTTTCAAAGGGAGAATTTATTAAGTTGCAAGTCTACAATTCTAAGGCCATGAAAATGTCCCCAATAAAACAAAACTATTGAAATGTCCAATCTAAGGCAGCCAGGGAAACATACCTTGGTTGAAGAAGGCCAGTGATGTTCAGGGTTTCTCTCTCAACTGAAAAGGCATATGGCGAACATGGCAGCATCTGCTAACTTTCTCTCCCAGCTTCTTGTTTAATGAAGCTCCCCCAGGGGTGTTTTCCTTCTTCATCTCCAAAGGTCTCTGGCTGCATGGGCTCTGTAACTCTTTGCAAAATGGTTCCCTCTTAAAGGGCTCCAGTAAGCAACCCCACCTTAAATGGGTGTAAAAACACCTCCATGGAAATCATCTCATCAAAAGTTATCACCCACAATTGGATGGGTCACATCTCCATGGGAACAGTCAAAAAGCTCTCAGCCAGCAATATTGAATGAGGATTATGACTTTTCTGTGGTCCACCACAGATTCAAACCAACATACCACTTAAAAAGCCATTCCGGCATTTTTGGTATTTTCGGGTCACAGCAGCACCCCACTCCTCATACCAAAATCTGTTTTAGTTTACTAAAGCTGCCAGAATGTAATATCCAGAAATGTGTTGGTTTTTATAAAGGGGGGTTATTAAATTCCAAGTTTCAATTCTAAGGCTGTAAGAATATCCAACTTAAGGTATCAGTAAAAGGATACCTTCTAGAAGGAAAGGCATCTGGCATCTGGCTTCCTCTGCCACATGGTAAGGTACATGGCTATGTCTGCTGTCCTTCTCTCCCAGATTCTGGTTTCAGATTGCTCTCTCAGCTCCTGTGGATCTCACTTTCTTGCTTCTCTGACACAAACTCTGGATTTCATCTCTTAGCTTCCCTTGGTTCTCTCCAGGTTCCAGTTCCTTCAGTTACTGAGGGTATTTGCATCTCCCAGGGTGTTTCTTTCTCCAAGCATCTGTGTCTGAGCTTTCTCCAAAATGTTTTCCTCTTGAAGGACTCCAGTAAGCTGGTTAAGACCCACTTTGAATGGGTGGGGTCATATCTTCATGGAAATACCTAATCAAAAGGTCCCACCCAAATAGGCCTACACCCACAAAATTTATTATTCAAATTCCCCTTGGGGAACTGGGGAGAAAGAAGGAAATTTAAATTCCCCATGTGAGGAATTCTTGATATTCTCGCAAGCAGTAGGAACAACAAATTCAGTAGGGTAAGCCCTCAATCTTGGGGCTCACCCCTTTGAAACTTATTCCTGCAAGAAAGAAACTAAGCCTACTGATAATTATGGCTAAGAGTCACCCCCCAAAGAACCTCTTTTGCTGCTCAGATGTGGCCTCTCTCACTCTAAGCCAACTTGCCAGGTAAATTCACTGCCCTCTGCCCATGTGGGACATGACTCCCAGGAGTGTAAATCTCCCTGGCAATGTGGGATCTGACCACCAGAGATGAGCCAGGACCTGGCATCTGGGAATGAGAATGCCTTCTTGACCATAAGGGTGAACAGAGAAATGAGACAAAATAAAGTCTAGTAGCTGAGAGATTTCAGAGTCGAGAGGTTATCCTGGAGGTTATTTTTACACATTACATAGATATCCTTTTTAGTTTGTAGTGTTTTAGAATGGCTAGAAGGAAGTACCTGAAGCTGTTAACTGTGTTCCAGTAGCCTTGATTCTTAAAGAAGACGGTATAATTATATAGCTTTTACAATGTGATTGTGTGATTGTAAAAACCTTGTATCCAGGACAGATGAGTAAAAATAATAATAATAAGGATAAAAAAGAAATAAATAATAGGAGGAGATAAAGAGTAAAATTTTGGTAAATTGAAATATTGTGGGTCAATGAGAAGAGGGAGTTAGTGATTTTGAATGTATTAGTTCTTTTTTCTTTTTCTTTATCTGGAGTGATACAGATGTTCTAGAAATGATCATGGTGAAGAATATACAACTATGTGTTGATATTGTGAGCCATTGATTGTATAATATGGTTGGACTGTATGTGTGTAGATATTTTTCAATAAAAATGTATTTTTAAAAAGATTGGATTAGCGTGTGGTACAATGGTGGCTCAGTGGCAAGAATTCTCGCCTGTCGAGCTGGAGACCCGGATTCGATTCCTGGCGCCTGCCCATGTTAAAAAAAAAAAAAAGGATTGGATTAAAAGCATGACTTTTCTTGGCTACATAACAGTTTCAAACCAACACACCATGGTAATATTCTTTGCTCTGAAATCCTTAGTCCAACATTAACGTTACCATTCCCCCCACAAAGCAATTTTTATATTACTTGGTGATATGGAATGTGTGTATAATTTAGTTGTATACATGGAAAAGCAGTATAACCACAGGATAAGATCATGTATTCTGGGGGCTGCAAGATCTGAGTTCAGCTCTCCTACTTAGTTCTGAGATCTTAGGTAAGTTTTTATCCTTCTCAGACCTCCATTTCCTCAAGTATAAATGGGAGTAATTATTGTAGTTTCCTAACAGAGCTGTAAGGATTCATTGAGATAGTGCAGGTGCACAGTGCCTACCTAGTATGTGGTGAGCACGCAATAAGGGTCCATTCTTATTATTGCATTTTTTTGTATTTCTAGGTTTTGTGCATATGTTTGAACATGTTTTTTAAATATTGTAAATAATTAAGGGTCTAAAGTGTTAGTCAATGGTTTATCTTCAAATTTTCATTTTTATCTTCTCTGAAAATATTACTCCAATATATTTATGTGGTTTGATATTACATATATAATGAAATTCTTAAATTAATAGGACATGTCTCCAGATAATAAAGTTAATTAATTAAAATCTTTGAAAGGCAATGCCATGGAATTAATAAACATGATAAAAATGATCTAAGTTCTTCAACAAAATATCAATCTGATAATACAGATCTTATAAACAATATTGGAGATGTCTTATTCTTGTCCTTGCTCACAAATAAGCATCTTCAATATTCATGTGCTGTGTAACATAACAGATATTTGATTTGTGCATATTGTTTATGCTGCTTCCTCTAGCCGTAATACCTCATCCATCTGACAGATCATCAAACATCCCATAAAAGCTTCCTTGACTTGGCCCCACCTCTATGCAGTTCTCTGCCACTCCTAATCCTTGTTTGAGTTTCTGTGAATACATTTATTCACACTGGTTTATAATAATTTATTTCTATGCCTGCTTCCCTCCTAGATTGTGAACTCCTTGATTTTTGACATTTTTTATTATGTACATTTGTATCCTCCTTACTTAGCATTAAGGAGGTAATATGTTTGTCAAATGAGGGAATGAATGTTGCAATGTAGGATTAACGTTAATGAAAGATAGCATATCTGTATATATAAAAATAGTTAATTGACTACCATGTTATCTTATTTCCTATTTATGTAAGATTTTCTATGTATCATGAAGTATATCCATAAATACAACATTCTGGAACAATATTGTTCAATAAAATAGCACTACCCAATAAACTCTAAATAATAGAAAATAATTCACTTATAATACAGACACCCCAAAAACAAACTCTTTGCATTTGCTCTTAATCCTTCCTAGACCTTGTTTATATTCACTTTTGTTTAAAAGCTTAAGTGGGGGGTTCTGAAAGGATGATTTCTTCCTGTATCCTATTTGACCTCCACTCCCAACCCTGCCTTTAGCTCCAACTCCTCCATATCTCCCAAGCCAAACAGAACCCGGGTTGGAGCACTGGAAAATCCTAGTGTAAGAATCTAACCACTCAGGTCATAAGAAAATTGAGACTATAGATGGCCCTGGGTCCCAAGAGAAAGGCTGACATGTGCTTAAATGGGAAGTCCCGGAGAGCAGAAGAGGAATTGAGCAGATAAGCTGAGCCTTTACCATCTCTGAAGGCTGACAGAGTAAGAAGAGGCCAGGGAACAGAGAGGCTTTCTTTTTGTGGACAGTTGGGGACTGATGACCTGCCTCCTACTACCCCACAGGGCAGCAATCATTGCATCATCCACCACTCTCAGGATTCTAACAGCTGAGCGTCAATGACAAAAAAAATAAAAATAGCAACCTGTTTCAGGGACCTAGCAACCAAATGGGAAAAGAACAAACAGGAAACTCTTAATAAAATAGAGCAGCCAGAGCACAGAATTGAAATGGGAACAAAAAAATAAGAAATCCACATCCAGTACAAAAATTAAACTAAAACTAATGAGTATGATATTTGAACTAACTTTAAAGGTGCATTATGGGAAGGAAGGTAACTGAGATTCACATCAGTGACTAGGATTTTAGGTAAAAAAGATATCTCAAAACAAAGAGGAAAAATACAATGGGATAAAAATCATAAGAGAAGAGCTAAAGAGACTTGGAGGATAAATCCTGGAAATTTAAAATGCAAATAATGAGTGTTTCAAAATCTTACAAGCTCCCAACCACAAAAAGTCTCAAAGGAGAAAGAATTAGACTGATTCCAACCTCCTCATCTACATCGCTGAAAGGTAAGGTAGAAGAGAATGGAACAACATCCATAGACTTCTGAGAGAAAGATTTCATGACCCAGCCAGGATAGCATTCATCCATCATAGTAAAAGAAAGTTATATTTTCTAATCTTCGCATATCCAGAAATACCACCCACATACCCAATCTGAGGAATAAATGCAAGTAAAGGGCCCTAACCAAGAATGGAGGGAAACTTCTTCAACTTGATAAAGAGCATGTACAGAAAACAATGTGCAGCTAACATCATGTATGGTAAAAGACTGAATTCTTTCCTCATAAGAGTAGGAACAAAACACTGTTCCCTCGTCACTATTTTATAGAACATGGAACTATACATCCTAATGGCACAATAAGGCAGGCAAAATAAATAAAAGGCATACAGATTGGAAAAGAAGAAATAAAACTGTCCTGTGTGCAAAAAACTCAATTGGCTAAGTAGAAAATCTTAAGGAATCTATAGCAAAACTTCCTGAAACTAATAAGTGAGTACTGTAAAGTTGCAGGAGACAGTATCAACATGCAAAAAAAACCAACTGTATTTCATATGTAACTGTACTTTTGTAAACTGAATATAAAAATATAATACCATTTCATTGCTCTAAAGAAAATGAAATATTTAGGTATAAACCTAACAATATGTGTAAAACTTGCATGCCAAAAATTACAAAATACTGATGAAACAAATTTTTAAAACAAATAAATGGAGAGATGTGTGTAACATGTTCAAGGATCGGAAGATGCAACGTAGTAAAGATAACAATTCTCCCCAATTGATATGTAGCTTAAAGTAATATGTATCAAAATCCCAGGAAGGTATTTTATAGACATGAACCAGCTTATTCTAAATTTTATATGGAAAGGCACAGAACGTAGAATACCTAACACAATTTTGAAGAAGAATTAAGTGAGAAGAATCACACTTTCCCAATGCCAAGGCTTACTGTAAAGCTACAGTAATCAAAACTATATGGTATTGGTAGAGAAATATAAACATAGATCATTTGGACAGACTAGAGAACTAAGAAGTAAACTGAAACAAATGTGCCCAACTGATTTTTTTCCCAACTAATTTTTAACAACGGTGCAAAAGCAATTAAATGTAGGAAGGATGGCCTTTTCAATAAATTGGGCAGCCATAGAACAAAAATTAGAATTCTGCTTAATCTCACATCTTATACACAAATCAACCAAAAAATGAAACACATTAAAATGTAAGTCAATGTAAATGTAACACTGTGAAACTTAGAAGAAAAAGCAGAATACCTTCAGGATCTGGGACAAGCTCTTTGTTTAGAGTTCTTACCCTGAGATCAAAAAGCCCAAACTATAAAAGCAGAAATTTATAAAAATGGATCTCATCAAAAAAACTGTTGCCCTCCAAAAGAAACTGCTAAGATAATATAACAGCATAGACAATAAATGATTTTCAATCTAAATTTCTTTCCTAATACAATAATTTCCTCAAATGGATCACAGACTTAAATGTAAAATGTAAAACTATAAAACCTTTAGGAAAAAAGTAAAAATTTTCCAGATCTAGGGTGGGACAAAGAGTTATCAGACTTGACACCAAAAGCATGATTCATAGAAGGAAAAAATCAGCAAATTGGACCTAATCAAAATTTTAAACTTTCGCTCTATGTAAGTCCATGTGAAGAGGATGAAAAGATAAGCTACAGACTGTGTGAAGATATTTGCAAACCACATAGCTGACAAATGATTAGTATCTAGAATATATGAAGAACTCAAATTCATCAGTAAAAATCAAATAATCCAATTAGAAAATAGAAAAAGATATTGGCAGACATTCACAAGTGAATATATCCAGATGACAAATAAGCACATGAAAAATTCAACGTCATTAGCCATTGGGGAAATGCAAATTAAAACCACAGTGAGGTAGCACTACATACCTATCAGAATGACTAAAATGAGGGAAAAAATGACAGCATCAAATGCTGGTGAGAATATGGAAAAACTGTATAATTCATACATTGTTGGAGAGAATGGAAAATGGTACAGGCACTCTTTAAGACAGTATGGCAGTCACTTTCAAAACTAAACATGTACTTTCCATATGGCTCAGTAGTTGTATTCTTGGATGTTTTACTGGAGAATTGTAAACATATGTTCATATTAAAACCTGTACACAGATGTTCATAATAGCCAAAAACTAACGGGGGAAATACTAATGTCTTCTAATGTGAAAATCGTTAAACTGGTACATGCATCTCATGGAGTACTTACTACTCAGCAATAGAAAGGAACAGACTTCAAGAACTTACAAATATATGTAACAACTTGGATAATTCTCAAGAGCATTGTGCTGGGTGGAAAAAGTTGAGCTCAAAAGATTATATTATGTATGATTCTATTTATATAACATTCCTGAAATAATAAAATTGTAAAGATGGAGAACAGCTTAGTGATTTCAAGGAGGTAGGGGCAGGCAGTAAAAGGGTAGCGTGAAAGATCCTTGTGAAGGACCAGTTCTGTACCTTTCTATGGTAATATGCGAATCTAGACATGTGATGAAATTGTGTAGAACCCAACGCAGACACACATGAGAAAGTAAAACTGGTGAAATCTGAATAGTTAGTGGATTGTATCAATGTCGGTTTTCTGGTTGTGATATTGTATTGTAGTTTTGCATGATGTCATTATTGGGGACACTGTGTAAATGGTAAACAAAAGATATACAGATCTGCAACTATCTCAAAATTTAAAGTTTTAAAATTGTGTGTATGTGTGTGTGTGTTGTATAATGAATAACCCATTGGGAGAAAAATTGAAAAAGTAGGGAGTAAAATTATTTTTCACAATATTTGAAGTATATTACTACTGCTTTTGTTATAGCAGAGTTTTTGATGCCTTTCAACTCCTTAAATTTGTAAAGATTTAAATTTGTAAAGCTTTTAATATAAACCCCAAGACCATAATGTAGTACACAAGAAAATACCCTGATATAGCCCTCATTTTCTCTTTCTACTCACCCCCAAACATGTCACACTCCAGCCACACCAAACTTCTTGTTGTTTTTTAACACACTGTCCTTTCCATGCTTCCATGTTTGTACAGAATGTCTGTCCCCACACTCATCTGCCCTCATAAAATCCTATTTATCTTTTAAGATTGGTCAGATGAGACTTCCTTAGAGACTTTTTTTTTTTTAATCTCTCTGTATCTGCTCCATCCTGAGGTGGTCTGGTATTTATTACACTGAATTCTGTTTTTTGTTTTGTTTCCTTGCACTCAGACTGAGAGTCCCTGGCAAACAGGGACAGACATTTTAAATCTCTATACTTCAAGTGCTCAAATGCTTAAGTCCATGGTATGTGCTCAAGAATGTTCATAGCATTTAATTGAACTAGTTGAATTAAAGGTAGTTCTGAGGGAACTGACTTGAGGTTGAAATACATATATTTTATTTCTAAAACTCTGCTTTAGTATACCATTTAATCATTCTAAACTAATTTAATATTTTTAAATATTCTTTAAATGTTCGTATTAAGAACTTATTTTTATTGGAACAGGTTTTTTACTGCAAGCTCTTTTATTCTTAAGATTCATAGTGTTTTATTTTGAATATTAAATTTTTCATCATTACATTAAATAATTTCATCTTTTTCTTATCTCTTACTTGAACTTTCCTTCTAGGAAAACGATGTTCACATTAAAATTTCTCAGTACTATTTATTAGAATCCTAAAAATCAGTTGTCATGGTAACATAAAGCTAAATGTTTCTTTCCTCTTTTTTTTTTGACTACAGCTTTTTGAAAGATTGCCAAGTTATTTGGACCTTCAAAGGAGATTGATACGTCTAGAAGACCAAATAAGCTATCTTCTAGGTGGCATACAAGTTGTTTATATAGAAGAGTTGCAGCCAGTATTGACACTTGAAGAATATTACTCTCTTCTTGATATGTTCTATAATAGACTATTGAAAAGTAGAATACCTTTTCACCCTCGAAGTCTGCGTGGTTTACAAATGATTGTTAACAGGTAAATATCTAAAACAGAAGGATTACTTTTATCCTTTCATTAGGTGGATTGTGTTTGTAAGTGTATTAATTTTTTGTATTTCAATGTGTAGTTCTTGCAATTAAGAAAAGAATGTCACTATTTCTGTTAGTGATACCCTTCCACATTAGGAAAGCCAACATCGAAGCACTGAAGGATTGAACCTCTAGAACATTCTGTGAACATATGCCCCCATAGTGGATGAAATCAATCCTATGGAAAACATCATAGGATTAAGCTAATTTTAAATCAGTAGCTAATATATTTTGTACTGATACTATTTGCCAACCACTGAGCTAGGTGCCCAAATCTTAATATATTTAGTACAATATATTTGATGATGTTTAGTATACAAATGTTAATACTCTTTAGCTCTCACAGCCTCACCCTGATGTAGGTTATTAACCCATTTTACAGATGAGGAAGGTCACAGGGCTAGGAAGAATGGTCGTCCTAAGAAAGTGTGTCTTTTGGGGGGCAGCAAAATGTAAGTCAATTTTGCTGTACTTTTAAGGTGAATTTTCTTAATTAGTTCCTTTTTAGTTAAAACCAGTCTGTTAAAACACTTTCTTTCAGGTGGGAAGATTGATGATTTTTTTCTTTGTTTTCTGTTTCATTACAGTGATAGATATGCTCCAAGTCTACATGAACTCGGGCATTTTAACATCCCCACACTCTGTGATCCTGCCAGCCTCCAATGGTTTATTCTCACCAAAGCCCAGCAGGCAAGAGAGAACATGAAAAGAAAGGAAGAGTAAGTACTGTTAACTCTCTGCAAAGTCATATCATTCAATTTAACTTTTAAAAAATTAGATATTCAGAAGTGATAAGTATAAAACATTAAAATTATATTAAACTTAGGAAATCAAATAATATTCCATATTTATTTATTCCCCACCTTATTCTGCAAGGGATTCATATCTACCTCTTGGTTGATTGTTAGACATTTGTGTTATAAAAAAGAAACTGAGGCAATTAAAAATTCTATCAAAATTTATTTCAGCAATAAACGATTTGTGAAACAAGCAACATCAAACTGAAAGTGTTAAGGAGCTCCACCAAGGAAGTGGAGAGGACAAGCTTATATAGAGCAAATGCAGAAATGAGAAAGAAAATGTTCTGATTGGATAGCTTTCCCATGGAAAGGCCCTTTATAAGGTGTCTGTTTTTTATTGGCTGGTTTTAAGATTTTATTTTTTATTACAGTAAACATTTACAGAAAGGCAATGTCTTTCAAGTTTTAATCTTGCTGCTTAAATTTGATGGTCAGGGACTGGCCAAGGTCTAAGAGACTCTCAGTCTAAGAGACTCCTGAATTTTAAAATTTCCCCCCTTTTGGTCATCTTCTCAGCTCTTAGTTATTGTCCAAATTTTGAATTTAGCACCATTCTCTGTCACCGCTGTTTTATTTATATTTGGTCTCATTGTCTAAGTCATAGGTGATAAAGTTGGGTTCATTAAGGGTATCTAGCCTTTGTCTTTTTGTTATTGTTGTTTCTGTTTCTCACATCTCATTGACCATTGATGAATTAGTGGCTGCAAAAAAGGCATTTAGGGAGAGGCGGGGCAAAATGGTAGCGTAGTGAGTTGTGGAATTTAATTTGTCCTCCAGAGCAGCTAGTAAATAGCCAAGAACTCTATGAAGCAACTGCTGGGGGGACATCAGTGATTAGACACACATCTTATACCAGTCTGGAATGGAGGAAATGACTGAGATCTCACACAGAACTGTAAGTCTCCCAAGCCACAGAGGTTGGCACCCATCCCCTATGGGCATGGCGGGGTGGTTCCCCAAGGGGAAAGGAAACAGACTTTACTAGTAGCAAGGAAGTTAACTCAGCCAAGCTCCAATTTTGGAATTAATTAACAAATTCAGACTGCTGAAAATAGGCCCTTGGCACAGGTAAACCTGGAGTAAGAAGTAAAAAAGCCCAGAGTTTTCACCACAGCAGACAGGGGGCGGGGCTGACAGGAAAAAGAAAAAGAAAACAGAGGATTTTTTACTTGGACAGCACAAAATACTGAAAAGGGGCTGGACCCCAAGAAAAGTGAGTACATAGAGTCTGGGGACACATAGAGCCACATACCGACTACAGCTCTTGATTGGCAAACCCCAGGAGCTGTGTCTAGCTCTGAAAAGGCTTTTTTCCTTTCTTTTTTTTACTTCTTAACAGCACATTAGAACTGAGAGCACTCTCAGTCTTCAGCATTGCCCCAGGCAAAGGCAGAATTTAGGCATGCCTGAGAGACAAAGTAAATAGTCAGGTGTATTTTCCCCACGGGAGGCAGGGCCCAGCTCAAGTGGCAGCCCTCCTTCAGGAAATTCAGGCCCTAGGGAACAGAAGGAACCTAAGCCCACCCTCTACTTCAACCTCTTTCTCAACCATACAATTGGCAAGGAGAGGCTGCTGATATTAAAGGTACCACATCACTTTACGCTGGTGGGAAACTGTGGGCAGACAAGTACCACATGCTGGGCAGGATAAGAAAAGCACTTTCCTATGCTTCATAGGAAAGTCTGACATCCTGCTGGGTCTCATCCTCAGGGTAACTTGATACTGGCTACTCTTTCCTCATGAGACATGGGCCTTTCTGTAGTTACTCATAACTGTGGAGACCCTGCTCAAAAAAAGGTTCCATACAGGCAAGGCAAGAACCAGAAAACCTATAATAAGTCATACTAGGAAAATCGAAGATATGGTCGAGTCAAAGGAACAAACCAACATTTCAAGTGAAATACAGGAGTTGAAACAACTAATTAAGGATGTTTGAACAGACATCCAAAAATCACATCAAAAGTCAAATAAAGTTGAGATATGATATGGCAAAAGAGATTAAAGATATTGTATTAATCAGGGTTCCCTAGAAAAATAGAACAAACTGTAGATATCTGTAAATATGAGATTTATAAAGGTGTCTCACGCAACCATGGGAATGCAAAAGTCAAAAATCCGTAGATCAGGTTGTGAAGCTGGCCACTCCAATGAAAGATCTCAGTGAACTCCACCGGAGAGGCTTGCTAGCTGAAGAAGCAGTGAAGAATCTCTCTTCTCCCTCAGAAGTCTTCAATTGATCAGATCAGATCCACCTGACTAGATTATCTCATTTGTGGGGTGCGTGCCCTTAGTTCATCATTGACGTAATCAGCCACAGCTGCGATCAACTCATTGATGATTTAATAAACCAGCCTTCTGGTTTATCAACCAGTCACAATATCCTTGCAGTAATGGTTAGGCCAATGCTTGCCTGACCAGACAGCCGGCACCATCACCTAGCCACATTAACACCAGAGCCTAACCTTCACAGATTTAAAGAAGACATTGCATGAACGTAAAGAAGAATTTGAGAATTTGAACAACAAATCGCAGAACTTATGGGAATTAAAGGTACAATAAAAGAGATGAAAAAAAAACAATGGAGATCTACAACAGCAAATTTGAAGAGGCAGAAGAAATGATTAGTGAACTATAGGACAGGACATCTGATATCCTATACACAAGAGAAAAGATACGGAAAACAATGAAAAATATATGCGCAGGGTCTCAGGGAATTGAATGATAACATGAAGCGCACAAATATATGTGTTATGGGTGTCCTAGAAGGAGACGAGAAAGGAAAAGGGACAGAAAGACTTATGGAGGAAATAATCACTGAAAATTTCCCAACTCATATGAAAGACATAAAAGTACAGATCCAAGAAATGCAGCATACCCCAAACAGAATAGATCCAAATAGACCTACTCCAAGACACTTTCTAATCATATCGCCAAATGTCAAAGACAGAGAGAATTTTGAAAGCAGCAAGAGAAAAGCAATCCATCACTTACAAGGGAAGCTTGATAAGACTGTGTGTGGATTTCTCAGCAGAAACCATAGAGGTGAGAAGTCAGTGGTATGATATATTTAAGATTCTGAAAGAGTGAAATTTCCAATCAAGAATTGTATATCCAGAAAAACTGTCCTTCAAAAATGAAAAGGAGTTTAAAATAGTTTCTGACAGTCACTGAGAGTTTGTGACTAAGAAACCAGAACTACAAGAAATACTGAAGGGAACACTACAGGCCAAATGGAAAAGACAAGAGAGAGAGAGGTCTGGAGAAGAGTGTAGAAATGAAGACTAACATTAAAGGTAAAAAGAGAAAAGAATAAGATATGACATAAAATCCAAAAGACAAAATGGTAGAAGAAAGTACTGCCTTTATACTAATAACATTAAATGTTAATAGATTACACTCCCTAATCAAAAGACAGAGACTGGCAGATTGGATTTAAAGACAGGACCCTTCTATATGCTGTCTACAAGAGACTCAATTTAGACCCAAGGATGAAAATAGATTGAGGGTGGGCCATGGTAGCTCAGCAGGTAGAGTTCTCGCCTGCCATGCTGGAGACCCAGGTTCAATTCCCAGTACCTACCCATGCAAAAAAAAAAAAAACCCAGATTGAAAGTGAAAATGTTGGAAAAAGTTATTTAACACAAAAACAACCAGAAAAGAGCAGGGGTAGCTATATTTATATCAATTAGACTTCAAATGTAAAACATATAAAGAAGGACACTATGTATTAATAAAAGGAACAATTCAGTGAAAAGACTTAACAATCATAAATATTTATGCACTGAGCCAGAGTGCCCCAGAATACAACACTGAAACACTGAAGGGAGTAGATACCTCTACAGTAGTAGTTGGAAACTTCAATACACCACTCTCTTCAATGGATAGAGCATCTAGACAGGGGATCAATAAGGAAACAGAGATTTTTAATAATACAATAAATGAACTAGACTTAACATTTACAGACATAACAATACACCCCATAACAACAGGATTCACATTTTTCTCAAGTGCTCATGGATCAGTCTCAAGGATAACATATGCTGGGTCACAAAGCAAGTCTCAAAAAATTTTAAAAGATTGAAATTATACAAAACACTTTCTTGGATCATAATGGAACGAAGTTGGAAATCACTAACAGGCAGAGAATGGGAAAATTCACAAATATATTGGGGCTAAATAACACACTCTTAAATAACTAGTGGGCAAGGAAGAAATTACAAGAGAAATCAGTAAACATCTTGAGGCATATGAAAATGAAAACACAACATATCAAAATTTGTGGGTTGGGGCAATGGTGGCTCAGTAGCAGAGTTCTCACATGCCATGCCAGAGACCTGGGTTCATATCCCGGTGCCTGCCAGGTTAAAAAAAAAAATGGGGGATGCAGCAAAAGTGGTGCTGAGAGGGAAATTTATTGCCCAAATGCCCATATTAAAAAAGAAGAATGAGCAAAAATCAAGGAATTGACTGTTCACTTGGAAGAACCTGAGAAAGAACAACAAACTAACCCCAAAGCAAACAAAAGGAAAGAAATTACAAAGATCAGAGCTGAAATAAATGAAATTGAGAATATGAAAACAATTGAGAAAATCAACAGAATGATAAGTTGGTTCTTTGAGAAAATCAATAAAATCAAGGGACCTTTAGCTAGACTGACCAAAAAAGAGAGAGAGAGAGGATGCAAATAAATAGAATCAAAAATGAAAGAGAGAACATAACCAATGACCCCACAGAAATAAAGGAGGTAATGAGAGGTTACTATGAGCAAATATATGCTAATAAACTAGACAACTAGATGAAATGGGCAACTTCCTAGAAAAGCATGAACAACCAATGTTCATTCAAGAAGAAATAAATGACTTCAACAAACCAATCACAAATAAAGAGATTGAATCAGTCATCAAGAAGCTTCCAAAAAAGGAAAGTCCAGGACCAGATGGCTTCATATGTGAATCCAGATGGCTTCATATGCGAATTCTGCCAAGCATCCAAGAACAAATTAATACCAATCCTGCTCAAACTCTTCAAAAAAATTGAAGAGGAGGGAAAGGTACCTAACTCATTCTTTGAAGCCAACATCACCCTAATACCAAAGCCAGAAAAAGATACTACAAGAAAAGAACATTACAGACCAATCTCTTTAATGAATATGGATGTAAAAATCCTCAACAGAATATTTACGAATCGAATCCAGCAGCACATTAAAAGAATTATCCACCATGACCAAGTGGGACTTATTCCAGGTATGCAAGGCTGGTTCAACACAAGAAAATCAATTAGTGTAATATACCATATCAATAAGTCAAAGCAGAAAAACCACATGATTGTCTCAATTGATGCTGAAAAGGCATGTGGCAAAATTCAACATCCTTTCCTGATGAAAACATTTCAAAGAATAGGAATAGAAGGGAACTCCTCGACATGATAAAGGGAATATATGAAAAACCCACAGCTAACATCATCCTCAATGGGGAAAGACTGAAAGCTTTCCCCCTAAGATCAGAAACAAGACAAGGATGTCCACAGTCACCATTGTTATTCAACAATTGTGCTGGAAGTTATAGCGAGAGCAATCAGACAAGAAAAAGAAATAAAAGACACCCAAATTGGAAAGGAAGTAAAACTGTCATTCTTTGCAGATTATATGGTACTATATGTTGAAAATCCTAAAAAAAAAAAATCTACAGCAAAGCTACTAGAGCTAATAAATGAGTACATCAAAGTGGCAGCGTACAAGACCAACGCCCAGAAATCAGTAGTGTTTCTATACACAAATGATAAGCAGTCTGAGGAGGAAATCAAGAAAAAAAGTTCCATTTGCAATAGCAACCAAGAGAATCAAATATTTAGGAATAAATGTAACTAAGGATACAAAAGACCCATGCACAGAAAACTACAAGAAATTACTAAAACAAATCATGGAAGACCTAAATAAATGGAAAGGCATACCATGTTCATGAATTGGGAGACTAAATATAGTTAAGATGTCAGTTCTACCCAAATTGATTTATAGATTCGATGCAATATCAGTTAAAATCCCAACAACTTACTTTGCAGAAATAGAAAAACCAATAACCAAATTTATTTGGAAGAGCAGGGTAAAAATAACTTGAAAAAGAAAAATGAAGTGGGAGGTCTCACACTACCTGACTTTAAGGCATATTACAAAACTGCACGGGTCAAAATAACATGGTACTGGCATAAAGATAGACATACTGACCAATGGAATTGAATTGAGTGTTCAGAAATAGACCCTTTCATCTATGGACAGTTGATATTGATAAGGCAGTCAAGACATCCCAACTGGGACAGAGCGGCTGCTTCAATAAATAGTGTTTGGAGAACAGAATATCCATATGCAAAAGAGTGAAAGAAGATCCATATCTCACACCCTATAAAAAATTAATTCAAAAAAATTTTTTGTCTTAGTCTAAGTCTAATGTTTATGGCCCATGAAACTTTAGGGAAAAATATAGGGAATGTCTTATAAATCTTTTGATAGGAGGTGGTTTCCTAGACCTTACACCCAAAGCACAAGCAGTGAAAAAAGAAATAGATAAATGGGATCTCCTCAAAATTAAACACTTTTGTGCGTCAGAGAACTTTGTCAGAAAATAAAAAGGCAGCCTATACAATGGGAGACAATATTTGGAACCCGGGAGACAATATTTGGAACCCACATATCAGATAAGGGTTTAATATCCATAATATATAAAGAGATTTTATAACTCAACAACAGTAGCAAAAAACAATTAAAAATGGGCAAAAGACATGAGCAGACACTTTTCAGAAGGGAAAATATAAATGACTAAATATATATGAAAAGATGCTCAACTTCACTGGCTATTAGGGAAATGCAAATCAAAACCATAATAAAATATCATCCCATACCCACTAGAATGACCATTACCAAAAGATAAAAAAAAAAAAAAAAAAACAAGTGCTGGAGAGAATGTTGAGAAAGAGGAACACTTATCCACTGTTGGTGTGACTGTAAAATGGGGCAACCACTCTGGAATGGAGTTTGGCAACTACAATATAGACTTGCCATATAGAATTGCCATATGATCCAACAATCCCATTACTAGGTATATATTCAGAGGAACTGAAGACAAGGACACACACAGACATTTGCACACCGATGTTTATGGCGGCATTGTTTATGATTGCCAAAAGATGGAAACAACCCAAGTGTCCATCAATGGACAAGTGGCTTAATAAGCTTTGGTATACACGTATGATGGAATATTATATAGATGTAAGACAGAATAAAGTCATGAAGCATGTAACAATGTGGATGAACCTTGAGGACAATATGCTGAGTGAAATTAGGCAGAAACAGAAGGACAGGTACTGTATAGTCACACTAATAGGAATTTACATTAATGAGTGAACTTTGAAAGTTAAAGTTAAGAACACAGGTTATCAGGAGATCGAGAGACTAGAGATTGTGCATTTGGTGGTGAAGGAATACAGAATATGCAACAGGACTGATTTTAAAAATTCAGAAATGGACAGCACAATACTATCTGATGGTAGCACAATAATATAAGTACACTGAATGATGCCGAATATGAGTATGGTTGAGGGAGAGGCTGTCATATGTGCCTCAATGACATAAGAAGGAAAGATAGCAGATCAAGAATAAGACAGTATAACTTAGGAATGCCTAGAGTGGAAATGATGTCAATTAAATGTACAAATATGAGAATGTTTTTTGTATGAGGAGGAAGAACGGAATGTCAACATTGCAAAGTGTTGAAAATGGGATGATATACAGGAAAATATACAATCAATGCAAGCTGGGGTCTATAGTCAACGGTAACATTATAATACGCTTCCACTGAATGTAACAAAGGCAATATGCCAAAACTAAATGTCAATGACCAGGGGAAATGGGGGAGGGGCATGGGATTGTTTGAGAAAAAAAAGGAAATGTCTTCATATAGATTGTGGTGGCAAAGGCGTGGTTATGTGATTATACCAGCAACCACTGATTTTTTACTTAGGTTGGATTGTATGGTATGCAAATAAAACTGTTTAAAAGTGAACAGAGAGATAGAATTGCTGGAGAAAATATGGAGAAAGAGATGTACCTATTCATCTGTTGGTAGGGAAGCTGAGAGCTGCAGCCTCTCTGGAGGGCATTGTGGTGTCTCCACAGGAGACTAGGGGTGGGTTTACCATATGATCCTCCAACCTGTTGCTAGGTATATACCTGGAGAAACTGAGAGTGGGGACACGAATGGACATTTGCACACTGGTGTTTGTGGTGGCAGTGTTCACAGTTCTTGGTGGATGGAGATGGCATAAGGGCACAACAACTGAGGAACAGATGGGGAAACTGGTGTGTATATGTATATATATATATGTGTATATATATATATATATATATATATATATATATATATATATATAAAACAGACTACTGTGAAACTGCAAGAAGGAATAAAGTGAGGCATGCAACTAAATGAGTGAACCTTGAGGTCATTATGTTGAATTAAATGTCAGAAACAAAAAGACAAATGTCATCATGCCTCATTCATGTGGACTAACTATGTTATACAAACTCAGAGAATTAAAGTCAAGAGCATGGGTTAACAGGTTGAGGCCCATTGTAAAGATTCCTAGATTGTAAGCTCTTACAGCAGTTACATCTCTATTCCAGAGTTGTAACTTATTTCTAAGTTCTGAGGTACTGAGCTATTTGTGTTTAACCTGGTTGTTCCCTGAAACTTTGGGTATTTGTGTGACACCTGAGACTCAGAGTTAAGAGTTCTAAAGCTGTGAAAGTCAGCATTACCCCATACAGCAACTGTTTAAAAAGTTGTAAAAGTGATCAGGCTTCAGCTACAGATATGAATGAAGCTGGTCTGGTTAGAGCTAAGATAAGTCAGAATATGGGGTAAAGGATGATATGGTCTATATTTTTAAACTTTAACTTCTGTGTGAGACCAAAGGAAGAGATGTTTATTTGGTACAAACTTTATATTTTGGGTAGCCTATTATCTAATTTAACTTATATGGTTGATTTATTCAAACACCATAATCACATGGAATCTTGAAAAGGGCGTGAGATCTTGTTGGTTTGTACAGGTTAGTGTGATGCCCTGATATGTCCCAGAGTAATTTGGGCAGAGAATAAAAAAGTATTTGCAAATTCCCCTTGAGCTACTGGGGAGAAAGGAGGAAATATTAAGCTTCCCCATCTGGGGAATTCCTGATAGTCTCACAAGCAGTAATTCAATCAATTCAAAAGGCTAAGCCCTCAATCTTGGGATTCACATCTATGAAACTTATTCCTGCAAGAAAGAAGCTAAGCCTACTGATAATTATGCCTAAGAGTCGCCCCCAGAGCACCTCTTATGTTGTTCAAATGTGGCCTCTCTCTCTAAACCAACTCGGCAGGTGAACTTATTGCCCTCCCTGCTATGTGGGACATAACTCCCAGCGGTGTAAATCTCCCTAGCAGTGCTACATGGGACATGACTCCCAGGGATGAGCTGGAACCCGGCATCAAGAGATCAAGAAGCCTTCTTGACCAAAAGGGAAAGAGAGAAATGAGACAAAATAAAGTTGCAGGGGCTGAGAAATTTCAAACAGAGTCAAATGGTTACTCTGGAGATTGTTATGCATTATATAGATATCGCTTTTAGTTTATGTTGTATTGGAGTGGCTAGAGGGAAGTACCTGAAACTGTATTCCAGTAGCCTTGACTCTTGAAGACGATTGTATAACCATAAAGCTTTTACAGTGTGACCATGTGATTGTGAAAACATTGTGGCTGTTGCTCCTTTATCCAGGTATGGACAAATGAATAAAAAATTAAGGACAAAAAATATATAAATAATAGAGGTGATAAGGGGTAAAAAAAAAAATTGGGCAGATTGAAATACTAGCAGTCAATAAGAGGCTGGAGTATGGGACATATGGGCTTTTTCTTTTTCCTTTTTATTTCTTTTTCTGGAGTGAAGCAGATGTTCTAAAAATGATCTTGGTGATGAATACATAACTTCGATGATATTGTGAGCCATTGATTGTATACTTGAATGGACTGTATGTGTATGAAGATATCTCAATAAAAATATTTTTTTTAAAAAGCATTTAGGGCTCTTGAGAGAATATAGCACTCCAAGGAGACCATTATAAGTATTACAAGGATGATAAAACCAAGAAACTGAAGGAAACTTCACCCAAGGTCCCCAACTTCCAAATAATTGTTGCTTAACAGATCAAAGAAGGAGTTGGAAACAGGGGCCTCTTGTAGCCAGTAAAGTAATTTGTTCCATAATTTTGTGCAGTTGTGTTTTTACAGTACCGGAAGTACTTATCCAAGTACAATAAGTACTTTTTGCCACAGCACTGACTCAACCTTGTTTAGACAATTAATAGTGCAAGGCTATTTTGTTGTCCAACACTACTTGGGAAGAGAGACAAGAGACTTTTGTTGTGTGGGTATGGGTTTAGCAGTTTCATCAGCAAGCTTATGAAAAATTTTTAATTTTACAAATAAATTTTTAATTATAACTTTATGAACATTCATTTTAACCAAGAGAGAAGAGACCTATCAAAGGAAGCAAATCCTGAATTACAGATGCCCCCAGACAAATCTCATCTTACTCAGTTATGTAAATTAAAAGTAGTAGTACAATGCTCAGTTTTTTTGTTTGTTTGTTTTTGTTTTCTGGCATGGCCAGGCTCTGGAAATCACACCCAGGCTCTGGAAATCACACCCAGAATTCTCGCACGGCTGGCGAGAATTCTGCCACTGAGCCACCATTGCACTACCCACAATGCTCAGGTTTTAACTTATTATAAAGGGCTAGAGGAGTAGTGAGGGGACCAAGTGCCTATTTTCCAGTCATTTGCCAACTATAAAGGCAAATTGTAGTGCCCAGGTGTTTTGGTTTGCTAAAACTGACAAAATGCAATATACCAGAAATGGCCTGGCTTTTAGCAATGGGAATTTATTGATTTACAAGTTACAGTTCTAAGGCCGTGAAAATGTCCACATGAAGGCTTCAACAGGACAATACCTTCTTCCTAAAGAAAGGCTGCTGGCAATCCAGACTCCTCTGTCACGTGGCCAGGCACATAACAATGTGTCTGGTCTTGCCCAAGTTTCATTGCTTCTAGCTTCTGGCTTCAGTGGCTCCATCTCTTATCTTCTCTGGGTGGGTCCTTGTCTCAGCTTCTCTGGAGCTTTTTCCTTGAACATCTCTGACTCTCTTAAATTCTCTTCATTTATTCTCTATGTGTTTTATCCTCTTATTATAAAAAGGAGTCCAATAAGGGGATTAAGACTCACCCTGGGTCAGGCCTCCACTGAAATAACCTGATCAAAAGGTCTCACCTACAATAAGTCTGCACCCGCAGGAATGCATTAAAAGAACATGATTTGATAGAGGGGGCCAAGATGGCAGCTTAGCAAGGTGCGCGTTTTAGTTCGTCCTCTAGAACAACTACTAGATAACCAGAAACAATACAGAACAACACCCGGAACCACGATAGTGACCGAACACACAGCGCACCCTAATCTGAAATCCAAAAAGAAACAGAAACTATAGGGAAAAGAATGGAAAAATATGAGCAGGGACTCAGAGAATAAACTAATAAAGGTCATTAAATGTCTAGACGCCAACAACAAATAATAACAAGGCACACAAGGAAAATTGAAGATATGGCCCAGTCAAAGGAGCAAACCAATAGTTCAAATGAGATACAGGAGCTGAGACAACTAATACTGAATGTACGAACAGAAATGGAAAACCTCATCAAAAACCAAATCAATGAATTGAGGGAGGACATGAAGAAGGCAAGGAATGAACAAAAAAAAAAAAAGGAAAGTCTGAAAAAACAAATCATGGAACTTATGGGGATGAAAGATACAGTAGAAGA
>PVIY010013907.1:0-57871 GCA_004026745.1 Myrmecophaga tridactyla | reverse complement strand
CTGGGGACAGGGACTTGAAAGTGAAAAACTGAAGAAAAAATCACAAATCCATCCCCTTTTCACCACATTTGTTTTATATGCATAATAAAATTCACCTAATCGAAAAGCAGAAAAATGAAAAAAAAGGGAAAAGTAAACAAAAAAAAAGTAGAAGACTGCAGGGCACAAGTAATCTAATCTATAGAGGGTAATATTAGTGGGAAATGAAGCGGGGTTTAGGGAAATGTATGATATTTGAACTCTAGAATTTTCTTCATACACACACACACACACACACACACACACACACACACGAATTCTGCAGACCTGTCTGTGAGCTTTCAGAGGACCACAGTAATAGTAGATAAACAGGTGGCTGGGCCAGAACCAGGTGCGTAATTGAGCCAGAAGAAGAAACTGCTATTGTCACCCCTAAGCAATGGACATCACAGGTTGGGCCACTTTTGCTTCTGCACTGGATATGGGGGTCTTCCTCTGTACTTCTGGCCACTGGAGTCCCTGGAAACTCAATACATCTGCCATCATGGCATTGCCCACCACTGCTGAAAATCATCTGTAGACATCTCCTTTTCATCAGGAGCTCCAATTCAAAATTTTGAGTGAGAACATTGGATGGGCCAAGCCTAAAATAGGTGCCCAAGCTAACTTCAAGGAAGCCTGGGATTTTCAGCCCCCATGGGAAGCTGACTTGGCTTCTCAGCAAAATGCATAAGATGGGCTTTCCCCCAAACACAGATGGGAAATCAGGTACTAGGTGGCAAAAAAGTAAAAACAAAAATAGATAAATTTCTACATACCATTATTTAACTTAAACTTTCAAAAAATAAATCATTTAATTGCCTGCTATAAGGTTAGAAATTGAAGTAATAAATGAAATCAATTACATGTTACTTATATAATGCTATTTCAAGCTATTTTCACTTTTAAAGTGAAAGCAGTCTTTAACCTCAGAATGAATTTGTTCCACAAATTTTATTCGAAAGTTGCTTTGGAACTCATTTCTTCCCAAGAAATAAAAATTTCACATATAGCTATTTTTCTGAGCTGGTATACAAACTTCAATTTAACCCCACATGTTTCTTAAGGATGATAGAAAGAAGAAGAAAGGAAAATTTCTTTATCTGTTACTTGCTTTTCAGATATGTCTATTTCTCTCTTTTGCAATATCTTCTAATTAAGAATTCTATTTTTATGCAGTATGTCTGGAACTATATTCCCTGCATTCTTTACAAGTTCCAAATATTTTTGTGTTGGCATTATCCTTGAAAGACAGCTTGGATGGGTATTTACTTCTTGGGTTCATGCTCTTTTTCTCCGAGGACTCTGAGGCAAGGCTCCACACTGTTCTAACATTCAACACCGTGGCAAAATGTTGAATTCTTTTTCCATTGGTGTTTTTACTCGGCATGTTAAAGGAGATTTTATCTTTGAAGTCCAGCAATATTACTAGGTTGTCATCTGAATGTCTGCTACTTTACCTTTTTTTCCTCACACTCAAAGTATCTTTTTCTGTTCCTCTGAAAAAGAGGACTGGTGCTGGTAAGCCCTGAAAGAGTGCTCTCAGCTCCATCCACACGCACCTACCTTGGGTTCTCTTCCATTTTTAGTTACCCTCTTGCGAAGTAAGGAATAAGGATCCTAATATAAACAGGTATGGCAAGAATGAGAGGTGCCAGAGACGTATGAAAGGAAAGTTTATTAGAACTCTCAGGCCTTAGAACAGAGAGGGATGGCAAGCCCCCAAGACTACACAGGGAAATATTCCAGGAGCATAGGATGAACCAGGAAGGCAGAGAGCAAAATGTTATGGCGGACCTGGGGACTATGCTTCTATAAGTGCTAGATGGGTGGAGCTGCAGCAGGTTGGTCAAGCAAGAGTGGGGACTGAGGAGTTTTTATTTGACTTTCTTGTGGGCTTGAACCCAGGCACGATGTGGGAAGAAGAGGGAGAAGCTGTTTATCTCGTATGAGCTGGTATCAGGTATTTAGACACTAAGATGATAGTGTCTAAAATAGCATCTAAGATGCTGAAGCCTCATGACAGGGCAAAAGCCCTTTCTATTACTAATGACAGGCAGCATGACAGTATGAATATCCCTATTTTATTTTAATTCACTATACCTGCCTTGCAGTCTCCCCTTCTCAGTGGAATCCTTTGCTCTGAGTAATCATGACCACATCCTCCTCATAATTAAAAATATATACATTTTCTCTGGCCCTGCTAAAGCTGGGAGCTACTGCCTTCTTTTTCTTTTGCAGCACCACCAAACTCATTTTCTCCTACATGACTAAAACTTCCATCTCTAAACTGGAGGTTCCTTAAAGCTTAGCATTCCCCATCTGTCTCAGCTCCTACACAGTGCCTGACAAACAACAGCTCTATGTGTGCATGTGTCTGCAATGATATTAATTCAGACCCACCCGAGAATTCTCTATAGCCACCCACTTCAATCAGCTTGAAATTAGCAGGCCTCATAGATAAATGATAATAATAATAATAATAATAATAAAAGGCATAAGGATGGAAAGCAATATATTGCCAAGTGTGGCAGTTTGAAACTGTTATGTACCCCAGAAAAGCCATATTCTTTAAACCTGATACAATATTTTAGGGTGAGACCTCTTGATTAGGTTGTTTCCAACCACACCAAATATGGGTGTGACCTTTTGATTAGATGGAGATGGGACTCTGCCCATTCAAGGTGGGTCTTGATTAGTTTACTGGAGTCCTTAAAAGAACTGACACAGGCGCAGACATTTGGAGATGTTTGGACTGCCGACAGAGATGCTTAGAGAAGTCAGATGAAACCAGGACACAGACCCTTGAAGAGAAAAAAAATCTATGGCCCTAGACTATGCTAAGCTAAGAGAAGAAACCCAGAGTTTTGCCCTGAAGAAGCTAAGTGAGCCCCACAAATGCTTAGAGAGAAAGTCACTGGAATCAGAAGCTGGAAGTAATGGAACCAGGAGCAAGGAACAGAAGGCATGTGCTTTCCTATGTGACAGATAGAGGCCTTCCTTCAGAGTCAAGGTAAATGTTCCTATGGATGCCTTAGTTTGGACATTTTTATGGCCTTGGAACTGTAAACTTTAATTTAATAAATCCCCTTTATAAAAGTCACCCATTTCTGGTGTATTGCATTCCAGCTAAATTAACAAACTAAAACACTGAAGGAAGGCCTAGATTTGTAAAACTTGTAGATGATAAGTATAAAGAATAAGTAATTATATTAAGCCACCCAACTTCATCCTGTCCCATCTTTGCTCCCAGAGCTTCAGCTGCCCCCTCTCTCTGGGGAGAACTCCCAAAGTCACACCTCAAATCTGGAGACCCCAGCTGTAGTCTTTAACTTCTTTTCTACTTCTCTGTCTGGCAATTTCCTCTGCTGGTCCCGAATTTCAGCATATCAAAATTTCAAACAGTAACTCCCGACAAAGGCAGTCTCTATCCTCCTTTTGACTGCTCTATTTTCAAGACTGTTTTCACTGGCCTTCTGATGATGATGACCCATGCTCAATGGATCAACTTGACTGTCCCCTTGACTTTTTCCAATTCATCTCTCAATACCTCACTTCTCAGGTTATTTTCATCTATTTTTGTAATATCTCTCAAATCAGCTACCTCCTTCTATTCTCAATGTCAACGTGATTTTACATCTTTCTTTCTCACTGGCTTAGATATCAAAACCATCTTCAATTACATCTCCTGCTACCCTCTTTCCAAACCATGGTAAACAAGTTGCTGCCAGAACAATATTCTGTTCAAAAACATTCTGAGGCTCTCTTTCACTCCCAAAATACAGAAAACAGTACAAAATAAAAATGAAATGGAAAACAAAAAACAAAAGACAAACTTCATTCTGATCTTCAAGGGGTTCTGCAATGTGATGCCATATTATTTTCTTATCCCTCACATTCCGAAACCAAACTCTATTCAGTATTTCTGCCCTTTTCCTTCTGTGTCTCTTCCAAGAATGCATCCTATATCACGTTCATCTCTCCTGATGAAAGGTTACTCAGGGCTGCTGACGAAATACTATTCAGGGTGCAATATAAACATCACCTCCTTAACAAAGCCTTTCATGATTTCCTTACCTAAATGTGGCCCTTTTTCCTTTGAACTGGCTTAGAACATGGTTGGGGTCTTCTTGTGATGTTTGTCTTTTCAAAGTATCTTATGTTAACTGATGAACCTATGATGTCTTCCACAGATTGCTAGCATGCCAAAGCCAAGAGCCATGTCTGATTCTTGCAGTACCTCCCACAGAATCTATTACAGAATTTTACACCAGTGGCCTCAATTTTTTTTTTGTTGCACACACCTGTTTTAAAACAAGGCTTGAATATATACCACCAATTTGTACAATAATTGATTTATACATTACATACTTGATGTATTGTACCAATATATTTTGTGCATTATAAAACATATAACAAGGTTTTTTAAATTATAAGAGAAAAAATATGTTTTTATATTTGTTCCTATATCCTTAATGGGCATTAATGGTTATTGGGGTATCCAGAGATCACAGCTTAGTAGATGCTGTTAAATTTATTAATAAGAACCATTTGGTGAGGCTGGATATGAAAAAATGTTATAACTACATAAAGACATTAAAAGGTTGTTAATTAGAAAAATGGGTAGAGCCATAAAACAAATATTATACTGGACTATTAGGTCCAGGAACTCTCCAAGGAGGCCATATTGATAATTGCTGATCCCAGCTCCTTGTTTTAGTCTCCATTATCTCCTTGAGGACTTAATTATGCTTGTTCTCTATGCTCCTTAATTCCGCATAATTTAGCAGAGGTTTTCAGTATGTGATCTAACTTCCATATTGCTTGTGCTTCACAGTTATCTCTTTGTCACTGTGACCTCATATTCCTTTGGATCTATTAGCCATATTGACTGGTGATGCACATGCAGAGGGAGGGAGAATTGATGAACTCTAGATTGTTCTGGTTAATAAGATAGAGGGAAATATGTCCAGGTAGGAGGGCCCTTAATGTTACAATCTGAGCTACTCCGTGCCCACCCCCCATCATAAAGTAAACTTTTACCTCGAACCCCCCTGGAACCTTTGCCCCAAGTACTGTTTTTTCCCAAAAGCCTTCTCCCTTGCCTACAATTGTATAGAGAAGGGTAGCAGTGGGGTATAGGGGCATAAGATGTAAGGAGGGCAGGTTAATTTATCTCACCTGTTTTTATGCTCATCCCTCCTAAAGCAAGTTCCAGAGCTTCTCTGATATTACCTAATCTTCTACTTGGAATTTTTGGCTGGGACTATAGCTTCTGTCTGTTTGTGTTTTATTCCATAGCAGCAACAGAGAAAGTGGTAGAGGAGAGAAAAGGATACAACTGCGAAGTGGTACACACCCTGTCTGCTCCCACCTCTACTATTTCCACCACATACTCTGTAACAAAGACTCAGCTGCTTTTTTCACATGGGCAGGCACTGGGAACTGAACCCAGGTCTCCAGCATGGCAGGCAAGAACTCTGCCACTGAGCCACCGTTGCCCTTCCCTTCATTTTTATATTAGGTTCTAGGATCCATCAACCTGCTCTCAGTTCTGTGGCTCCCAAGTCTTTGGATTCCTGGGGAGAAACGAGCGGCCTTTGTTCATTCTTGCCCTTCATACATTTTCATGTCAATAATCTAACCAGCTCCCCCAGGAAAAATCAACTGTACGCCAAGAAATGTATGTCTCACAATTAATAGTCAAAGCTTATGTGAAATATTTTGACAAATAAGCCCAGGTTTTCTAAAGTTCTCAAAAATTCATAAAAACTAATCTGAAGAGAACCAATGTATCAAATGGGCCATTAAAGATAAATGGGGACTCCTCAAAATCAAATGCTTCTGTACCTCAAAGGACTTTGTCAAAAAGGTGAAGAGCAGCCAACTCAATGGGAGGAAATATTTGGAAATCACATATTAGATAAAGGTTTGATATCCTGTATACACAAAGAAATCATACAACTCAACAACAAAAGAACAACCAGATTATAAATGGGCTAAAAATATGAATAGACATCTTCTGAAGAACAAATACAGATGGCTAAAAAGCACATGAAGACATGTTCATTTTCATTAGCTATATGGGAAATGCAGATCAAGACTACAATGAGATACCACCTCACACCTATAAGAATGGCTGCTACTAAACAAACAGGAGATTATAAATGTTGGAGAGGATGTGAAGAAATTGGGACATTTATTCACCGATGATGACAATGTATAATGATACAACTGCTGTGGAAGACAGTTTGGCAGTTCTTTAGAAAGCTAAATATTGAGTTTCCCTATGACCCAGCAATACCACTACTTGGTATATACATACCCAAAAGACCTGAAAGCAGTGACACAAACAGACATTTCCATACCAATGTTCATAGCAGTATTATTCATAATTGCCCAAAGATGGAAACAATCCAAGTGCTCATTGACAGATGAGTGGATTAACAAAATGGGCTATATACATATGATGGAATATTATGCAGCAGTAAGACTTAAGGTCCTGAAGCATATGAAAACATGGATGAACCTTGAGGACATAATGCTGGGTGAAATAAGCCAGATTACTTTCCAGAAACAACCTCCAGATGATTCTTAGGCCAGATAAATCCTGAAACCCAGAGAGGCCAGCCTTTCCCAGAACATCAACTATTTCCATCCCCCATCCCAATTACTGACAACCCTTTCCAAAATGAATCAGTTAGAATAGGCATACCCAAATACCCCTAAAGATTGGGAGAGTTATAACAGAGAAGATAGGATTCAACAAATGAGTATGACTGCTGAATCATTATATTGATATTTCTTTTAGTCTCCAATGTCTTGGATCAGCCAGAAGGAAAAACCTGAAATTGTGGAACTGTAACCCATATCAAACTCTGAAATCTGTTCTATAACTGCTTGTTATCATGTATTTTGAAATTTATTACTTTATTGTATATATGTTATATTTCACAATGAAAAAATGTTTAAATGGGCCATTAAAACAGGGATCAGATCCTACACTAAGTGACATAAAGGCAAATAGCCTGGAAAAGCATTTATAAACAATTAAGCAAAGCCCAGAGTAGTGTAAGAATATTAGTGAAGTGTTAATTGAGTTTCAACATCTTCAAAAACAAACAAGGAGAACTTACCTATATCATATATAGCAGGAAAAATGCAACAAAGGGGGACTTTATGGCAACTCAGACTTTCAAGGAAGAGTAAAGGACTTGTTTGGTAAGCTGTACATCCACGTGCATGGCAGAACCAAAGGATGAAAAATATGTGTGTGCATCAATCTGTCATTTTCAGAATATTACATAATTAGGTCATTTTTAAAAGGCTGTTACCTGTTTTGTTAAGAGGGTGGTTTCCTTTGAAACTTACACTTGGGTTATTCAAGGACAATCTGTTCCTTGTTTTTGCCTTCTCTCTGTGAGCTGTGAAATCAAAAAGCAAAAGGAATGCAGGAAACCAATGCAGGGTGACTCAGCTAGTACCACCAGGTGTCTGTCACTAGAGCATGTTGCCTAGAAAGGGGAAGTAGTTTTTTTCCCATTGCAAAAAAAAAAAAAAAAAAAGCAACGTAAGCAGGCTGGCAAGGTTATCACAAAACAAACAATATATTAAGTTCCTACAAAGGACAATATTTTTGTTTTGCTTTCTTTGGAAATTGTTCTAAGAATAGTGAGATGGTTTATGAAAGGAAAGAAGAGAGAAATTTAATTTCTATAATTATTTGAAAATTAAACAATTAATCCTAACAAGGCTCATAAATAAACAAATTATCAGTTATTCTGAACTGATATTTAGAAAAGAGAAAAGAATCACAGCTTTCATTTTTGCAATGATTAGAGCACAACTGAGACAAATAAAAATCCTTCCCAGAAAAATACAGTAAAGTTCCTAATGCATCTCTTGACTATAATTTTTATGTGCATTAACTCAAATAGTTTCTTTCAAATAGACATAGGTGATTTGTAACTCTAGACATGGGCTTCTACTATATATTGGATATAAAGTCCATGTAAAATAATTTGTCTCCTCTTTTACTGTATTTATAATGAAAATTTTCAAATACACAGAAAAATTGAAAAAATTTAGAGAACACTGACTACACATCACCAATTTCTACCACTATTATACTTGCTTGCTCTCATATTTACCCTTCTAATATCTCTTTTCCTATTTTTTAGTATTTTTATTGAGAAATATCCACACACGTACAATCCAATTATACTATACAATTAATTACTCACAATATCATCACATAGTTGTGTATTCTTCACCAGGATCATTTTTAGAACATTTACATCACTCCAGAAAAAGAAATAAAAAAAAGAAAAAATAACTCATATATCTCCTACACCTTACCTTTCTCTCTGATTGAACCACAGTATTTCAATCTACCCAGTTTTTACCCTTTGTTTTCCCTATTATTTATTCATTTTTATCCTTTTTTTAAAAACTCATCTGTCCGTACCCTGGATAAAAGGAGCATTAGAAACAAGGTTTTCACAATCATATAGTCACACTGTAAAAGCTATATAGTAATACAGTCTTCTTCAAGAATCAAGGCTACTGGAAGACAGTTCAACAGTTTCAGGTATTTCCCTCTAGCCACTCCAATATACCATAAACTAAAAAGGGATATCTATATAATGTATAAGAATAACTTTAAAAAGGATATCTATATGATGTATAAGAATAGCCTCCAGGATAACCTCTCGACTCTGTTTGAAATCTCTCAGCCACTGAAACTTTATTTTGTCTCATTTCTCTCTTCCCCCATTTGGTCAAGAAGGCTTTCTCATTTCCCTGATGTCGGATCCCAGCTCATCCCTGGGAGTCAGGTTCCATGTTGCCAAGGAGATTTACACCCCTGGGAGTCATATCCCATATAAGGGGGAGGGCAGTGAGTTCACCTGCCAAGGAGGCTTATATAGAGAGGCCACATCTGAGCAACAAAAGAGGCTCTCCAGGAGTTACTCTTAGGCATAATTATCAGTATGCTTAGCCTCTTCTTTGCAGGAATAAGCTTCATAGGGGCAAGCCCCAAGATTGAGGGCTCAGCCTATTGAATTGGTTGTCCCCAAGACTTGTGAGTATTTCAGAAATTCTCCTAGATGTGGAAGTTGGATATTTCCCCCTTTCTCCCCAGTCCCACAAGGGGACGTTGCAATACTTTTTTACTCTCTGCCCCAAAACTCTGGATATATTGGGGCATCACACTAACCTGGACAAACCTACAAGATCTCATGCCCTATTCAAGATTCCATGTAATTATGGTGTTCAGATAAACTAACCATAAAGTTAAATTCGATAATGTGCTACCCAAAATATACATTTTGCACCAAATAAACATCTCTCCCTTTGATCTTGCACGAGGCTGAAGTTTGAAATATATACAAGTAGTTCAGTATCACAGAATTTTGAAATGTCAGTTACAACTCCTAAATATATGTGACTGCTGTAAGAGCTTACAATCTAGGACCCTTTACAACAGTCCCTGACCTGATAACCCATGCTCTCAACTTACTTCTCTGAGTTGCGCGTTATAATTAATACATATGAGTGAGGCATGATAATATTTGTCTTTTTGTTTCTGACATTTTACTCAGCATACTGTCTTTAAGGTTCATTCACCTAATTGCATGCCTCACAACCTCATTCCTTCTTGTAGCCGCTCAGTAGTCTGTTATATGTAAACACCACAATTTCCCCTTCCATTCCTCAGTTGTTGCACCCCTAGGCCACCTTCATCCTTTGCAAATTCCTTAACACTACCACCATAAACACCCATGTGCAAATGTCCATTCTGTCCTCACTCTCAGCTCCTCCAGGTATATACCTAGCAACAGGGTTGCAGGATCATATGGCAACCCCACCCCTAGCCTCCTGTGGAACCACCACACTGCCCTCCAGAGGGGCCACACCTCTCAGCTTCCTTACCAACAGTGAAAAGGTACAGCTTTGTTCTCTAGCACTTGTTTCAATCTGCTCATTTTTAACCAATTTTATTCACACATCACACAACCCAACCTAAGCAAATAGACATGCTTTTGCCACTATGATCTATATGAAGACATTTCCTTTACTTCCACATAGACACCATACCCCTCCACCACGTCCCTGCTTGTTCACATTTAGTTTTGGCACAATGCCTTTGTCTAACCATCTCTCAATCCATCTAGAACATCATGATTCCCACAGAAGTCTCCTTCATGCATTTGTAGTCAGTTTCCACCCTCTTTCCCCAAAGGCAATGCCTGCTTTGATTTTCATTTGCCTTGAATTTAAAACTCAAATTAAAATGCTCCTCAATGACTTCCTGAATGCTTAAATTATTTTGAAGAAGTTGATTTGAAGAAATTTACATAGTCCTTTTGATTTTGAAAGCAATCCATCTAACGAGGAATCTGCTTTCTCTCTCTCTAGACAAACAAATTAGGGCCCACGTTGCATGGAGAATCATTGGGTCTTTATGTAGACCATCAGTTTGGGTGAGAGAGTCAATCTCTTTTGGGTTCAGTTCATTTGTAAAATGGAGATAAAAATACTGACTCTAGACTCACCATGGGAACTTGTAAAGATGAGAATTAAGGGGAAAAAAACAGTTAAACCTTCTATAGAAATGTAAAATATTCTTCTTACCTGTAGTAATCAGGCAAACTGAATTATTAATGGAACTTTGCAGGTGCAGCCTTGGAGATGGCAAGCCTTCCTAAATCAATATTATGAGCTTTATTTCCTAGAAATTTTGGAAGAATTGCATAATTACCCCAGTGTGCTATACAATTTCACTTTTCTTATTAAAGACATTTAAATCCTTGCATTAACAAAACATGAAATAATTTAATGTTTTCAATAATTAACTTGTTTTCAGTCTGCTCTACTAACTCAAACCAATTAAATTTATTCGATTTTTATTATTTATTAAATGAGAATTTAAGAATAAAATTAAAAAAAAACATTCAAGCTCTTTCCCCCTTACATCCTTTATGTTGTGCGTAGGTCATTTTAAAATTCTTGCCTTGAAATACCACCAAAAAGAAGTGACAGCTCATCTTTGTGATTCCCAAGCTATTTCATTCCCATTAAATTATTCTAGGTTCTCAAGCAAATAAAGCATTTCAGATAAAAGTTAGCTAGAAAATGAATAAAATACCCATTTTTTGGTCTACAAATATATCCAAATAAACAGATTTCCTGAACTTTTCATTTCTCAAGTGGTTATTAGGCAACAGTATATATTTATATATAACTGTGGATTCTATAGCTGTGATTTCAATCTTGATATTTTCAGTATGAAAATTGAATCTTGCTGCTTAAGGCACTAAACTACAGTGTTCTTTAGGATGGGGAAAATTGGAAGCAACCAAAATAGCCAATAACAGGAGAAAATCTAAATAATTTATGGCACAGCCTACACTAGGATATCCTATATGCTCTCTCTCCCCAAACCCCTACTCCCCCCAAAACAGTTTCTCCTGTTAACATTTTGCATAAATATGACAATGCATTTGTTAGTATTGATGAACCACTATTGATATCTTACTAATAAAGTCGTAGTTTGATTAGAACGTTGTGTTGCACAGTTCAATGGCTTTTGACAAATGCTTAGTGCCATGTACCCGTCATTACAGTATCATACAGAATAGTTTCACCACCCCCAAAATGCCCTGCATTCCACCTATTCATCCCTCCCCTTGAGCCCCTGGTAACTAATGATCCTTTAACTGTTTCTACAGTTTTGCCTTTACCAGAATGTCACATAGTTGGAATCACATAGTATACAGCCTTACAGACTGGTGTTTTTCAAAAAGCATTTAAATTTCCTCCATGCCTTTTCATAGCTTGGGATCTCATTTCTTTTTATACCTGATTAATATTCCAGTCTATGCATGTACCACAGTGTATTTCTCCATTCACCTACTGAAGAATACCTTGGCTGTTTCTAAATGGGCAATCATGAATAAAGCTGCTATAAACATTTGTGTATAGGTTTTGGTTTGGACATAAATTTTCAACTCCTTTGGGTAGTTTACTACCTAAGAGCACGATTGGCAGTTAATATGGTAAGCCTCCAGTTATCATTTAGCAGATATTGAGATAATTATAATTTCCATTTTGTTCTCTTATATTGGGTGGTAAGGGAGCAGATGAAAGAGAGGCAAATATTAAGTCCAGATTATGAGAGAAAAATACTAAGGCCAGGGAAAGAGCACTGAACAAGAATCAAAAGACTTAAATGCTAATCCTGTTATTTACCATTAACTGGAATTGAATCTTGGCAGGTCCCTCAAATTCTCTACATCTTAATTTTCTTCTGAATTGATGTTGATCTAACTTGAGCTATGTTTAGTTAAAATTTCAGAATTCATGCATTATAAATACTTACTAAGTGTTTTATTATGTACCAGGTATTATGCTAAGAGTTTGGAAATCAGTGTTCTGAAGAGGCAATGCGGAATATTTGAGTACTGCACTCCTTATTTGCTTTCTTTTTTTTAAAAAAAAACACTTTTATTCACACACCATACAATCCATCCCAAGTGTACAATCCAAGACTCTTGGTATAATCACATAATTATGCATTTACCACTGCAGTCAATATGAGAACATTCTCATTTCTTCTGAAGAAAAAAATCCTGTGCCCCTTATATCCTCCTATTATTGACATTTAGCTTTGCTATAGTGCCTTTGTTACAATTAATGAGAGAATATTACAATGTTACTGTTAACTATAGTCCTCAGTTTGTATTAATTGTATGTTTTCCCTTAAAACACCCTATTATTCTTTTTTATCTATACAATTAATCACCATCATTGTCCACTCTGGGTTTCACTAAGTTATACAGTCCCAGTTTATATCCTCTTGCTTTCCTTGTGGTGACATATATGGCTGTAGCCTTCCTTTTTCAACCATACTCACACTCAGCTTTGTTAATAATACTTAACAGTATTGTGCTACCATCACACAGTATTGCACTGTTCACATCCTTATTTTTCTAAACACTTGTTTAAATGTTACTGTCTTTAGATATGCTGATGTCTGTGAATTGCACTTTTGTAGGTTCTGGGGAGTATATTTGTCCAAGCACGGTTGTAGCAACAGCCTTCGTTAGTTCTTCCTTGGGGTCAGCCTGCAACTCAGCCTCAGCTTTCTCCCCTGTTGAAGGTGGGGATTTTTTGCATTTAATATTCTCTGATTCTCTAACCTGATACAGTTCCACCTCTTACTAACCGATGGAGAAAATCAGGAGCAAGACATTCTCTAGTCAATAATTCTCATGCTTTAATGTGGCCGAGAATCAACCGGGATGTTGATCAAATTTAGCAGGTCTGAGATGGGGCTCAAGACTGCATTTCCATAGAAGCTCCCAGGTAAGACTTAAGCAGTTGGCCCACACATCACTCTAGTAGCAGGGTCTTAGCAATCTAGAAGGAAATTGGGAACAAGGTGCTCTCTAAGAAGAATAACCTACAAGAGCAATCTTGACACAGCTGTTCAAATTTATCTAATTGACCAGCAACAGGTCAGACATAATCAATCCTTTTCTTGTCATTCTACTTGCCCTGGAGTGTTTTTTTACCCCCTCTAAGCAAAATGACTCAATACCAAAAGACTCCTGCTCTCTTAAATTTCAAAGTGGATAATAAAGAGCATGATTTTAGGCAATCATCAGCAAAGAAAAAGCATAATGGAAAAAAACTCAAATGCCCACACACTTGCCTAACAGCAAGAGCAAAAGAAAATCAGGGAACCTTCCTGAGGGACAAATCAAAATGTATCCTTTACCTTTACTATTACCTAAATGGATATAAATAGTTTGATTAAATTTTTAATTTAATTATGGTTTAAGTGTTTACGGTTAATAATTTGACCAGCACTGTAAATAATAAAGACTAGAGTGAAAATTATTTAAAATCCTGATATCCACATATAACCACTATTAATATCTTGGAAAACATACTTCTATGTCTCTCTCTGTCTGACTCTATACGGACACCTACACACATCACATATACAATTAAAAATGTGTTATTCACGTTGTAGAGCATATTGACTCTTTTAACAAAAACAAATTTATACATTAACAGGTCTAAATTAAATAGTATTAGACTTCTGGTTGACCAAGATGGCAACATAGGATACTCCTGACATCCATCCCCCCTTGAAATCCAGAAAACAATCAGAGGGTTACCATAACTGGGAAAGCACAAAAGCAAGAAAACAAAAGCTTAAAAGATGACAGGACAGGCATATGATACCCTTAATGGACTCTTTCTCATCACCTATCTGGTGCAGTTTAGAGTCAGTCTGCATTCTTATGGCGGGTCCCTAGTTCTGTTCCAAATTGAGCACAGTACCCCTATGTATATAATGGGGTGCCTATACATCAGTGCCTATCTATCCAATGGCCGACTGAAAGACTGAAACAAGATATATCTCTCTAGCTTGGTCTTCCAGAACTTGCCCTTCTGGCAAAAGCAAGTTGCAGACAGCTAAAGAAGTGTGATGAAAAATCATATCTAAGATGGCTGGGACAAAGGATTATTGGTTTTAAGCCATACAACAGGGCAATCAGTGTGGGTGAAGACTATCTCAAAGGGAGGAGAGGAAGGCATTACAATCCTTATAAAAGACCATGAGTCAAACCCAGGACAGAACATCAGAAAAGACTGAGGGGATCCCATGCATTCACTTCAGGCTGATCTTCCTGATGGTAGGGCTAAATTCTGAAGGGGCACACTGGCCAAGACAGAGACAATATACAAAGCCTGTGAAAGGCATTTTATGCATTGGCTTGTTTGTTTATGTTAGCACTTGGCACTTAAGGAAATCTGTGTCCTGTCACTAGATGGACACAAACTTAAGTAATAGATCTGGGCCTAAATTCCAGAATTAAAACATTGAAATATTAAAAGGTATTGTGTACAACAAAAGACAACAAGAGAAACAAAGAAACAGGAAATTATGACCCATCTGAAAAACCAAGATGAAACCAAAACAAAGAAGACAAGTCTTTGAGTATGCTAGACAAAGACTAAAAAAAAAAAAAAACAGATTTTCAATTTTCTGAAAGAGCTAAAGGAAAATACAGAGAAAAAAACTAAGGGATATAGGAAAATGATAAGTCAACAAAATGATAATCTCAAAAAAGAGGTGGAAATTCTAAAAAGAAACCAAATATATACTGGAGTTGAAGAATGTGATAACTCGTATAAGAAAACCCAAAGAGGGTTTCAACAGCTGGTTGGAGGTGGTGGTAGAAAGAATCCATGAACTTGAGACAAGACAAGTTCAAATTATTCTGACTGAGGAGCAGAAAGAAAAAAGGTAAAGAAAAGAGAACAGAGCCTATTTTAGTTTTCTAATGCTGCCAGAATGCAATATACCAGAAATGGAATGGCTTTTATATAAGGGATTTATTAATTTACAAGTTTACAGTTCTAAGGCCTTAAAAATGTCCAAACTAAGGCATCCAGATAAAGATACCTTGACTCCAAAGAAAGGCCAAATGGCATCAGGGATTTTTCTGTCAGCTGGAGGGTACATGGCTGCTGCATGGAATTCTTGCTCCTGGTTCACTGCTTGTGTTTCTGATTCTAGAGGCTTCCTCTCTAAGTATCTGTGGGCCCTCACTTAGTTCTCCAGGACAAAACTCTAGATTCTGGTTGCTTGGCATCCCCTAGGAAGGTACATGACAATGTCTGCTGGGATCCTTTCCTGGCTTCTGGTTTCAAATGGCTCTGACAATTCCTGTGGGTCTTTCTGGCATTTTCCTCTCATCTCAAAACATCTGCATCCATGTTGGCTCTCCAAGCATGTCAAAATATCTGCATCTGAGATTCCTCCAAAATGTTTCCCCTTTTTATGGACCCCAATAAATTAATCAAGTCCCATCTTGAATGGACGGAGTCACATCTCCATCTAATCAAAAGGTCACACCCACAATTAGGTATGTCACATCTCCATGGAAATGATCTAATCAAAATTTCCACCCTAAACAAGAATGGCCCCACAAGATTGGATCAGAATTGAAAGAAAATGGCTTTTCTGGGATATATAATAGTTTCAAAGTAGCACAGAGCCTAAGATACCTGTGGAACACCATTGAGCACACATATTATGGCACAACTCTACCCATAAGAAGAAGAAAGAGTTGAAGGGGCTGAAGAAATATTCAAATAAATAATGGCAAAAAATCCCCAATTAAATGAAAGACATGACACATATATCCAGGTAGCCTAACGAATCACGAACAGGATAAATTCAAAGACAGCTGCAGCCAGACACACAGTTGTCAGACTGTCAAAGGCCAAGGTTAAGGAGAAAGTTCTGAAAGCTACAAAGAAAAACCATGTGCCATGTACAAGGGTGTATCGAGAAGGTTAAGTGCCTATTTCTCATCAGAAACCATGGAGGCAAGAAGGAAGGGGACAAAATATTTAAAGTGCCAAAGGAACATGACTGATAATAAATTTATATCCAATGAAACTGTATTTCAAAAAATGAGGGAAAGATTAAGATTCTAAAATAAAAGCTGAGGGAGTTTGTCACCACCTGACCTACCCTATGAACAATACTAAAGGGAGTTCTTCAGGTTGAAAGGAAAGGAACACTAGGCAGTGGATTGAAGAAGCAAAAAGAAATAAAGATCTCTAATCAATGTAACCATATGGATAATTATTAATGCCAGTATTATTATATTGTATTTTGGTATGTAGCTCCACTTCTTACTTCTTATAAGTTCTGGAATGGAAATTTATAAAAAATAATGATAAATCTATGATTTTGGACACAATGAATAAAGACATAATTTGTAGGAAGTACAACAAAAAGTTGGGGGATGGAAAGGTATAGAGACACAGTTTTTATACCCTATTGAAGTTAAGCTGGTTCAAATCAAACATGATTGTTATTTAGTGTGTTAAATAAGCCCCATGGTAACCACAAACAAGCTATCAGAAAAATATAGACAGAAAGAAATGAGAAAGGACCAAAAATGATTCCTACAAAGAGTCAAATAAATATTCAAATTGGCAGTAATGGAAGAACTGAGGGACAAAATAGGTATATAACTTAAAAAAAAAAAAGCAACAAAATGGCAGAAGAGAGTCCTGTATTATCAGTTATTACTTTAAATGTATATGGATTAAACTCTTCAGTCAAAAGGCAGAGGTTGGCAGAATGGATAAAATGCATGACTATATGCATTTATAAGAGACTCACGTTAAATTAAAAAAAAAAACGAGTATGTTGAAAGTGAAACATTGGGAAAAAATTCCATGCAAACTATAACCAAAAAAGACATGGAGCAGCTGTACTAATACCAGTTAAAATAGATATTAAACCAAGTCCATTAAAAGGAACAAAGAAAGACACTAAATACTGATAAAGGGGTCAGTTTTTGTAGCTTAAAGTATACTACTTTAGATTGGACTATTACTTTCTAATCTGAGGCATAGCTATCTTTCTGGGTTTTCCCTTTTCCTTAGGGATTATCTTTGCCTCTCCCCTGCATTGGCTGTCCATTTTACTATGCCCTATGTATTCTTCTTCTTGGTTCATATATTCATTGTGTATAATATTGTAAAAAATATTATATACATGCTCCAGTAGCTGCCTGTGCAGGGGTATATAACGTTAATTTTTTTGAGGAATTGCATGGCTGAAATGTGTTAATTTTACACTTACACTTGGTTTACAGTTTAGATAAATATAGAATTCTAGATTAGAGTTATTCTCCTTCAGAATATTGAAGGCAATTTTCTATATTCTTGATGCATCTGGTTGCTGTTGAGGAGTCTGAGGCCGATCAGATTTCTGATTCTTGGTATTTAATCTGTTTTTCCCTCTTTGGAATTCTAAAGAATCTTCTATTTGTCCTTGGTTCTGAGATGTGGCAATAATGTGCCTTGGTGTGTGCACCTATTTCCATCTATTATGCAGGAAGTACATAAAATAATTTTTAAATGAACTTTTATTGAAGTATAATTCACAGACCCCCAAATTCTCCCATTTAAAGTTTACAATTCAATGTTTTTTAGTATATTCATGAAACTGTATAAAAGCCAATACAATCACATTTAGAAGATTTTCATTAACCCAAAAGAAAGAGCATACCTATTAGTAATAGCTCCCCATTTCCCCAGAACCCCATCTATTTCTGTCTCTATGGATTTGCCTATTCTGAACATTTCATATAAATAGCATCATACCATATGTTGCCTGTTATGACTGATCTATGTCACATAGCACAAGGTTTTTAAGGTTTATCCATATTGTAGCATGTATCAGCATTGCTGAATGATATTCCACTGTATAGGTGTACCACATTTAAAAAATCCATTTATCAATTCATGGATAGTTGGGTTGTTTCCACATTTTGGTTGCTGTGAAAAATGCTGCTGTGAACATTTGTGTACAAGTTTTAGTGTGGACATATGTTTTCAATTCTCTGAGTATGTACCTAGAAGTAGAATTGGTGGGTCATAAGGCATTCTATATTTAACCTTTTAAGGAACTATCAAAGACCGCTTCCCAAAGCAGCTGCACTATTTTACATTTCTACCAGCTCTGCATGAAGTTTCTACTTTCTCCACATCCTCTCCAACACTTGTGATTGTCTATCCTTACACCAAATGCAGCGGCATCTCAATGTGGTTTTGATATGCATTTCCCTGATGGCTAATGATGTTGAACACATCTTTTCATGTGTGTGATGGCCATCTGTATATCATATTTGGATTAATATATATTTAGATCCTTCGTCCATTTTTGAATTGGATTGTTTCATACAAAATCATTTTAATCTGGTAATTTATGTCCTTCGCTTCTGGGATATTTTCTTAAATCATTTTATTGATGACTTCCTCTGCTCAGTTTTCTTTTTGGAAATCCTATTATTATAGTTTTAGACTCTGACTGACCCTCTGATTTTCTTTTCTTGTATCCAAATCTCTTTGTCTGTTTGCCCTACATTCTGGAAGATTTTCTCAGTTATATTTTCCAAATCATCTGTTGAGTTTCTCAGTTTTTATTTTCATGTTTTCCATTTCTAAAAGTTCTTTTTGCTTCTTTGAAAGCTACTTTTAAAAGAGCATCATGATCATGCCTCAAGGATTATTATCTTTTCTTGGCTCTCTGAAGATATGAAAATATCTTTTTGAAGTATAAACTTCATTTTCAGAGCATTTTTAGCTTTACAGAAAAATCACACAGATACTACAAAGAGTTCCCACAACCCCTTCCCCAACATATACACCCAAATAGTTTCCCCTGTGATTAATATCCTGATTGCTGATCCAATACTGATACATTATTAGTAAATGAAGTCCATAGTTTACATTAGGGTTTACTCTTTGGGTATACAGTTCTATGGATTTTGACAAATGCATAATGTCATGTATCCACCATTATAGTACTATAGTACTGTACAGAACATATGCCCTGTGTTCCACATCTTCTTTGCATCTCTTCTTTGCACCCCACTCCACCCCCTGACCTGTGACAATCACTGATCTCTTCACTATCTCTATAGTTTTGCTTTTTCCACAATGCCATTTAGTTGGGTCCTGTTTTTGTTTGCTAAAGCTGGTGAAATGCAATATACCAGAAATAGGTTGGCTTTTACAGTGAATATTTATTAAATTACAAATTTACAGTTCTAATGTGGTAAAAATGTCCAAATCAAGGCATCAACAGGGTGATACCAGAACTCTGAAGTTCGGCTACCCCTAAGCTTGGGCTTCTCTGTCAGGCAGCAAGGCATGTGGCAATGTTTGTTGGTCTCTCCCTTGTTTGCTGGGTTTTGTTGCTTCCAGCTTCTGATTTCCAGTAGCTTCCTCTCTGTATTCTGTGTCTCCTCTCTTTTAGCTTCTGTCTCTCTTAGCTTTTCTAGGGTCTTTTTTCTCTGTGTGTTCACTCTGTCTTTTAACCTCTTATAAAGGATTCCAGAAAGAGGATTAGATCCCTGGGACACACCTCAACTGAAATAATTTAAGTTGGGACCTTTTGATTAGATTTACACTCACAGGAATGGATTAAAAGAGCATGATCTTTTCTGGCAGACATACAGCTTCAAACCATCACAGACCCATATAAATTGTTGCCTCTTAAGACTAGCTTCTTTCAATTATCAATATGTATTTAAGTTTCCACCATGCATTTTTGTGGCTTGATACGTGTTTTGAAGTTTTTTCCTTCAGTTTTATGGTTTTTTTTTTTTAATCTAGGTTGGATTTTTCTTTCCTTCTTTCCTTGTTTTTGTTTTGTTGTTGTTGCTGTGGCCCTATCTCCCATGTTAGAGATTTTCCTCTAGATTTGGTGACCTTAGGCTGTTACTTATGATTAAGATGGATTACTAAAAGCCAACTGGAAGCATCAAATCCATTGGTTGGCTTTGTTGCATTTGAGCTTTAGTTTAGGGTTTGTTTTTGTGGATAAATTCCAAATATCAGTTTCTTTAAATATAGCCTTTGGCACTTCTCAGAGTCCCAAGTCTTTCCTTTTCCCACCTTGAAAATAGAGATCCAAATGCCAACATTCTGGGAGGCTAACTGGGGGAGAAAGCTGGGGATGGGCAGTGTTTGCAGTCAGATGTCAGTATGTAGACATTTACTGAATCTCAGTCTCTAGAGAGCAAACCTCAAAGCCTAGAACGGAGTGGAAAAGAAACTAAAAAGATAACTTATTTGAAAATATCTCTCATAGTAGTCCTCTACTTTACCACCTTTCTTTTCATCTCCAATTCTAGAGGCATCTAAGGCTGCTAGTTCCTGTATCATTTGAGAATTCTATGAGATAAACTGAATTGATTCATGCCTTTCTCCACTGCAGGATTGGGGTTTGGTTTTCTTGTTGTCTTGGTTTCCTATGGATGCTGTAAAAAGTACCACAAACTTGTAAAACAACAGAGAAGTAATTTCTCACAGTACTGGAACTAGATGGCTGAAACCAAGGTATTGGCTGAGCCAAGCTCCCTCTGAAACCTATAGAAAAGAATTCTTCCTTACCTCTTATAGTCTCTGATATATGCCAACAATCTTTAACGTCCCTTGTTTGTAAATGCATCTGCCTCTGTCTTCACTTGGTCTTCTCCCCCAAGTCTGCATCTAGATTTTCTCTTCTTATATTTCCTCTATTCATTGGCTTAGAGTTCACCTGAATGAAGTTTGACCTCACTGTGATTTAACTAATTCTATCTGCAATAACCTTATTTCCAAATAAGGCTTTTTCAGGGACACAACTCAACCCATAACACTGGTATTTGCTGAATCATTTTTCATTGGTCCACTCGCTTTTCACTTTCCAACTTTTCTTGCAGTGTCACTTCTCTGTTTTCTCTAACATAGGGTTTTTGTTGTTGTTGTCATTATTAATATTAATAATAACAGTAGTACTATGCCTCTACTGTGGTTGTAGTGGGATGTTAAGATGGGAGAAAATTATTTGCATCTGTTCAGATTGCCATCTTGACCTTGACCTATTTATATCTTTAAATATATATATTTTTGTTGCTTCATTTGTTGTTTTCTACATCAGGGATAGGCGCAATCTCAGTGATGGACTGTGTTTGTGATCTTTCTTATCTGTTACCTTCTTTCTAATTGCTTTATCTGTTTGCCCCTTTCCTCGCTATTCATTATGATCATCTCAGAGGCTTTCCTCTTTGTTAGTAATTTAATTTTCAGCCATATTAAATCTATTCTTTTAGGTTTCTAATTTATTTATTTATTGATTAAGTAATGGTTCTCAATTGTTTCCATGCTTGGGAAGAATTTTCCCATTCCCTCTTATTGCTTGGTTTTAATGCTTTACCTTTGAGTCCTTAGTTTATTAAATTCATTCTCTTTAAAAACTTTCCTATAATAGGCACTCAGTAGGAATTTCATCTGTTCCTTGGTTTATGCCTTCTATTGTTGTTGTTCCTTTTCTCCTCCTCCTTTCTTCTCCTTCCTTCTCTTTCCTCCTCCCCCTCTTGCTCCTCCAACTCCTCTTCCTCCTCTTCCACTTCCTTCTTCTCCTTGCTCTTTGCTGAGGTGGGCCATTATGTCCAGACTTCAACTTTTTCTGATATAGGGTGAATGGTTTCTCACTGTTAATATTTCTAATTTATTTGGTAATAGTGTGCTTTCCTATTTAACCGGCAGTTTGAGACAGTCATGCTTTATTTTTATTTGCTTTTTCATAGCTTATAGGGATTGAAAGGTGGCAAAGGAGTTGGGGAATGGTGGAAAGACTTCCATTGCAGACTTTATTGAATGATATAAACTCTGTTCTTTCTTCTAAGATTATGTTAGGTATCCTGTGTCAGAGTTCACTTGTATTTGGGAATTATACACAGATTCCATTGTAGGAAATACTGAGATGCTCCATTCAGCACGTGTGTAGCTCCAACAAATGAGTCATGGTGGTTGTGCTGGTTTGTAACTAATAGGTACCCCCAGGAAAGCCATGTTCTTTCAATCCTAATCCACTCTTGTATGGGCAGACGTATTGTCTAGGGTGGGACCTTTTGATTGGATGTTTCCGTGGAGATGTGACCCTGCCCACTTAAGGTGGGTCTTAATCCATTGTACAGGAGCCATTTAAGAGAGGTCACACAACCGAGAGGAACCAAACAGAAATACCCCAGGTGCTAAGCAAGAAATAGCCAGAACCTGGAGAGAACCAAGCTAAAATATGAAGTCCAGAGTTTTCTCCTGAGAAGCTGAGTGAGGGACCACAGATGATTTGTGAGAAAGCCACTGGAATCAGAATCTAGAAGCAACAAACTGGGAGCAAGGATCTCAGACACCAGCTATGTGCTTTCCCAGCTGACAGAAGTGACCCGGTAGCTGCCTTTCCTCCGAGAAGGTATCCTCTTGGTGGTGACTTAATCTGGACATTTCTAACTTAAAAAATTCACCTTATAAAAGCCAGTCCATTTCTGGTGTATTGCATTCTGGCAGCCTTAGCAAACCAAAACAGCGGTTCATCTTGCCTTTACTGAGGTGCTGTAATCTTAGGCCAGGGTTTTTTATTAACAACTTTTTTTCTTGAATTTTCCTTGAGTTCCCTACTTACTCCCCAGTCTCTGTGCATCTAAATTGGGAAGTGAGTATTGGTGAGAATTTTGGGGATCTTATGACATTTTGTTCACTAGTATAGCTTTTGAGCTGAAGGTGTAGGGTCAGGAGGTTTGAAGTCATAAGAGAATTTTCAGTTTCTTTCATGACTGCCAATTTTTTTTGAAATTTATGTGCCCTTTTTATGCTTGGTTGGTAATTATTTTACCTTTTAAAAAATGTAATAGTTGTGCTTTCTAACACTGATAGATATGTCATATATATTGCCATATCTTGAATAATTTATTCAAGGTCATGTATAGTGCAATAGCATTAATAGAAGGAGATTCTATCTGGCTTCATGCTGATATTTGAACCAAGAAATTCCATTCTATTCCCGACTTTTTGATCAATTGGATATTTTCTAATAAAGCTCAGTTTCCAGTTGAATTAGCCTTAAGAAAAGAACTAGGCTGAAGCAATCCAATTCCCATTTTTACAGTATTATATACTTAGCAGTTCCCCTCACATGCTCTAAGGTTCCAATTCCTTAAATATAAACTCTAAATCTAAAGTTTCCATCATAATTTCTCATTTTTATTTTGGCATAAATGGAAGATTTTAACTCATAATATGATTTACTCTAGTAGAAATTTGTTTTCTTTCTTTTTCAAAAAGGAAGAATATTCTTTAAATTTGTACTTTGGCAGTGGTATTTTAGCTTGTTTCTTACCAGCCTTCATCTTGAAAACAGCTAGAAAAGGTAGGAAACAAAGATTTATATATCTGAGACCAAAAGAGAAGGTAAGCCCAGAGAGTTGATTCTTCAAAGTATTCGCCAATTTTCAAAGCAAGGTTGAAAAGTTGAGAAGTTGAGTGGAGAGGTATCAATAGATTAAAAACGATGGGGTGAAAATGGAGTTATAAAAAATTGGAACTCAGGGCACACTGATGGGAGGGAACCTGAAAAATTTCCCAGAATTTTGATTGTTGGGACCCTTAAGGGAATCTGTAAGAGGGGGACTGTAAATAGAAGTTTCTGGTAAGGAACCAAACCTAGCTTTACATCATTGCAAATTCTGATTAGGCAAAGTGAATCTTGGATTTCTAGTGCACTAAGCATAGCTGCCTACTAGAAGCAAAACTAAATATTCTCAAGAAAGATAATATTATCTAGAATCTCAAAATGTCTCTACAGTTTTCCTATGAAATGTCTTGCACTTAATCAGAAATAATCAAGAATGCAAAAAGAGAAGATCACAAAAAATCAAAAGAAAACACAGAAAATAGATATCCAGATCCAGATAATGGAGTTGACAAGGACTTCAAAATAAGTACATGTAATATGTGTTTAAGGCATCAAAATGAATAATTGAGAATTACAGAGGGAAATTATTAAAAAAATCAAATGGAACTTCTAGAATGCAAAAATACGACTTCTAAAATTATAAATTCAATGAATGGTTTATAACAAATAAGCTATAGCCAAAGAAGAAATTAGCTAACTTAAGGGTAAGTCAGAAGAAAATATTCAGAATGAAGTACAAAGAAAGAAAAAGATAGAAAAATACATAAAACAGTATGAGACATAATGAGATATGGTGAAAATGTCCAACACATGTGTAATTAGCATTAGTGTTCCAAAGGAGAGAAGAAAGAGAATAGGGCAAAAATATTATTTGAAGAGTACTGGCTAAGAATTTTTCCAAAACTGATGAAAGACAACAAGCTACATATTCAAGAATGGCTAAGAACTCTAGGAAGGTTGAAAACAAGACCTATAATACCTAGGTACATCAAACCAAATCTACTGAAAACACAGAGGAAATCTAAAGTCAGCCAGAAAAATTTAAAAAGTAACATTTTCTTGTTGTTTAAAAAAATAACAATATTGAAATGTCAACTCTCTTCCCCATTTATATTCCTTATCTTCTATTCCCTTGTTGTTGTTTTTAAAAATAAGGACGTGTGAGTCCTGCAACTGCATTATTTTTCATGATGGTTTTTGCTGTATGTGGCCCCTTACCCCTCCAAATAACTTTGATGATTAGCTTTTCCATTTCTGCAAAGAAAGTAATTGGAATTTGGATTAGGAATTAGAATCCCTGACTCTATAAATCACTTTGGGTAGATTTGCCAACTTAACATCTTCAGTCTTGCAATCCACAATCATGGAAATTCTTCCATATATTTATGCATTCCCTGATTTCTTTTGGCAATGTTTTGTAGTTTTCTCTGTGCCAGTCTTCCTGTCTTTAGTTAAATGTATTATCAGATATTTTAACTTTTTAGTTGCGATTGTAAATGGATATTTTAAAAATTTTCCCTTCAGATTGTTCATTACTAGTGTATAGAAATGCCATTTTTTTGCATGTTGACCTTGTACCCCACTACAATGCTGAATTTGTTTGTTAGTTCTAGTAGCTTTGTGGATTTTTCAGGTTTTTCTATATACAGATCCATGTCATCTGTAAATAGGGAAATTTTTACTTCTTCTTTTCCAGTTTGGATGGCTTTTATTTCTTTTGTTTACCTAATTGCTCTGGCTACAACATCCAATACAATGTTGAATAACAGTGATAACAGTGAACATCTGATTTTGTTCCTGATCTAGGGGGAAAGCTTTCAGTCTTTTATCATTAAGTATGACGTTAGGTGTGTGTTTTTGATATATGCTTTTTATTATAACTTCCTTCTACTCCTAGTTTTCAGAGTGTTTTTCTCAAGAGAAGGAGCTGGATTTTGTTAAGTGCCTTTTCTGCATCATTTGTTTTATTAATGTGGCATATTTCATTAACTGGTTTTCTTATGTTGAATCCCCTTTATATAACTTATATAAACCCCACTTGATCATAATGTATAATTCTTTTAATATGCTCTTGTATTCAGTTTGCTTGTATTGTTGAGGACTTTTTACTTCCATATGCATGAGGAATATTAATCTGTAATTTTCTTTTCTTGTGGAATCTTTATCTGGATTATTATTTTTTTTTACTTAAATTCTACTTTACATTTTCATTAGTATGTGCATTCATTAGTATTTTCTATCCTTTCACTTTCAACCGATTTGTGTCTTTGAATTTAGGTGAGTCTCTTGTAAACAGCATATAATTGGGTCATGTTCTTTAATGCACTCTGCCAATCTCTGCCTTATGACTAAGAGGTTTAATGCATTCACAGTTAAAGTAAATACTGATAATGCAGGACTTTCTTCTGTAATTTTGCTATATATATTTTGTAAAGTCTTATGCCTTTTGTGTACCTCAAATCTTCTCTTAATGCCTGCTTTCACATTTTTAAAAATTTTTTTCAGTGTACCACTATAAATCCCTTCTCATTCCCTTCTGTATATAGTTTTCATTTATTTTCTTTGTGGTTACCATGAAGTTTAAATTTAGCATCCTAAATTTATAACCACCACATTTTGTTTGCTACCAACTTAACTTCAATAGCATAGTCAAACATTGTTCTTATACCACTCCATTCCCCCATCTTTTTGTTGTATGTGTTATAAATTATATCTTTGTGCATTTTATGTCCAAATCATAGATTTACCATTAATTTTTATGCATTTCCATTTCAGAATCTGTTTTCAGAACCTGGTTTCTTCAAGTGTGGTAGTTAGATTCAGTTGTCAACTTGGCCAGGTGAAGGCACCTAATTCTGTTGCTGTGGACATGAGCCAATGGTACATGAACCTCATCTGTTGCTGATTACATCTGCACTCGGCTAGAAGGCATGCCTGCTGCAATGAATGATGTTTGACTTAATTGGCTGGTGCCTAAATGAGAGACTCAACGTAGCACAGCCCAGGCAGCTCGGTATACCTCATCTCAGCACTCGCAGCTCAGCCCAGGCCTTTGGAGATGCAGAAAGGAATCACCCTGGGGAAAGTTACTGGAACCCAGAGGCCTGGAGAGAAGGCCAGCAGAGATTACCCTGAGCCTTCCCATGCAAGAAGGAACCTCAGATGTAAGTTAGCTGCCTTTCCTCGAAGTAAATCCCCTTTTATTAAAAGCCAATCCATCTCTGGTTTGTTACATTCTGGCAGCTAGCAAACTAGAACATCAAGTTTATCCTGGTTGAGGTTCCTTGGACTTCTTGAATGTGTATGTTCATGTCGTTTGTTTCCTGTCATTATTTCTTTGAATATTCTTTCCTTCCCTTTCTCTCTTTCTTCTCCTTCTAAGACAAACATTATGCATATATTGGTATGTTTGATGGTGTCTGAAAAGTCTCTTAGGCTCTGTCCACTTTTTTTCTTTATTCTTTCTCTTCTGCCTGAATTATTTCAATTATCCTATCTTCAAGTTTACTGATTCTTTCTTCTGCCAGCTCTGATCTGTTTTTGAAACCCTCTAGGGGATTTTTAATTTAGTTATTGTTGTCTTCCACTCCATTATTTCTCTCTGGTTCCTTTTAAACATTTTCTCTTTACTGAAATTCTCATATTGTTCATTCATCATTTTCCTATTATCCTTTAGTTCATTTTCCATTATCTCTTTAAGCATTTTGATGATCATTAAAAAAAAAAAAAGACCCTTGTCTGGCATGTCCAAAATCTGGTCTTCTTCATTGACGGTTTCTGAAATTTTACCCTTTGAATGGGTCATTATTTCACGTCTTTGTTTTAATCTTTGTTGCATACTGTACATTTTAATGTGTTAACTCTGGGATTTAGTCCCTGATCTGTCTGTTCCTTAAGGTTCTATCTGACTAGTTATAAGGCATAGGTTTCCTTTAGTACTAAGAGCTAATAAAAACAAACCAATGCAAAACAAAAACCAAAAAACACCTTTCATAGTCTTTGCAAAGTAGCTGTATGTTGGCTCTGCTCTCCTTCAGAGCTTAGCCCTCCTATCAGGAGGATTAGCATGAGACAAAAGCACGTGATCTTTTGTGCCTTTGCCTTTTCTTGGGCATGAGCTCATGACCTTAGAAATTTCCCCATTTACAGAATTGGGATGATTCCTCTAGTTCCTCTGAATTAGTCTTCCAATCCTCCTCTAGAATGCCCTGTTTTATGTCTTAAAGCTGGTAATCCTTTGCCCCAGGCCACTTTGTTACTTACACAGCCTTGCTGTCCACAAGCTGCTTCTACCTGAAGGGCAAGTTTTGGGAGGATGAGTCAGAGATGAGTGTCCTGATTGAGTCCTTCAGGCTACCATTCATAGATTTGGAACTGAAATAAGGACGTGTTCCTCTTCTCCTTCTGGAGCAATAGGTACTCAGCCTGACCCCAGACTCTGCTGAGGAGGTACAAACAAGGGCATCACAAATTTCTCTATAGCTTTTAAGCTATATCTTCTGGACATAGCACTCACCCATTTACTGCAACCGTTTAGCAGTTTTCCATAGTTTTCCAAACATTCAAAGAAGAACTAACGCCCATCTTGCTCAAACTCTTCTGAAAATTTGCAGAGATGGGACCACACCTTAACTCCTTCTATGAGGACAGCATCCCTTCATACCAATGCCAGATAAAAATACCACACACAAAAAAATTACAGACCAATATCCCTCATGAATACAGATGCCAAAATCCTCAAGAACATACTAGCAAATTGAGTCCAAATAGTACATTAAAAGGATTATACACTATGACCAAGTGGATTTATACCAGGAATGCAACAGTGGTTCAATATAAGAAAATTACATATAGCACATTAATAAAAGCAAGGAAAAAACTCACATGATCGTCTCAATTGATGTAGAAAAACAGAAGGGAACTTCTTCAACATGATAAAGGGTAAATATGAAAAATCCACAGCTAATATTAGTCTCAACGGTGAAAAATTGAAAGCTTTCCCTATAAGATTAGGTACAAAACAACGATGCCTGCTTTTACCACTGTTATTCAACATGTACTGGAAGTTCTAGCCAGAGCAATTAAGCATACAAATTAGAAGAGAAGAAGTAAAACTATCTCTGTTCACAGATGGCATGATTCTATATATAGAAAATCCCCAAGAATCTACAAGAAAGCTACTAGAGCTAATAAAAAATCCAATGAAGTGAAAGTACAAGAGCAACACAGAAAAAGCACTTGGGTTTCTACACATCAGCAGTGAATAATCTGAAAGGGAAATCAAGAAAACAATTTCATTCATGATACTAAGTAAAAATAAATAAATAAAATATTTAGGATTAAGCCAAAGCATGGGTATAAAAGACTAGCACACAGAAAACTGCAAAATAATATTTTGGATGTTCAGGTTTTTTTGTTTTTATGTAGTCACATTTTTCAATCTTTCAATTTGATTCTGTTTAGCAACTAAGATATAGAGGAGTAAGAAATCTCTCTCTCTCTACATATATATATATATGTATGTTATCATGTTACATTAAAGGCAGATGACTGCTCTGGTATATGATGCTATCAAAAGAAAAGGAATCTGGACTCTAATAGGAATGAAAAATTTGAGAAAATTTTCCTTTCTCAATGGCAAATATTTTAGTAAACAATTTAGTAAGAGATATTTGATAGTTGAAAAATGAAGCATGGAATAGGAAGAGCATTAGACGGTGTTTTGGCATATGTCACTTCTTATAGACAAGTAATATAGATAAGGATATGGGAGACATTGGCTGAAATATGTTTAAGATCAGACCCTTGAAAACCCTCCTGGGTGAGTTCTAGGGGTTTATGTACAGCTCTTAGCAGTATACATGGACCTGTGGTCAAAGGAATATTTGAACATTGCACACATACCTCTTCCCAAGAGATCAAGGAGAATAAAAACGAACCTGAATTTCAGGAATTACTGGAAAAACTATTACATAAGGTTCGAGCAAGCAGGCTGTCTTCATAGGCTGTGATGCATTGTTTAAAGGATTTGAGGGGATACGAATGCTGCCTTGTAAACGAAAGACTGACCACAGAGCTCTCTCTAATTTGTGTTTTGAGCACCGCCTGCTGGCCATGATGGGGCAATTGGACCCTAGAAAAGTGTTTTAGACAGAAACATTCATACACAAGACCTTTCATGTAGTTGGGCTTTACGGAAGCTACCGTGATGACTCACTAAGTAAAGGAACTTTTTGCTTTCAAAGTGTCTTGGCTTTAAGAGTGATCCTTCTAAATGGAGAGAGAGTTGAGAAATGTTAATCTCATGCACTGTTTGTAGGATGGTAGGTTGGTTTAATTTTTAAGAAGAGTATTTTGGCAATGTGTATCGAAATTTAAATTGAATTCCCAGATTCTTCTTTTAGGAATTTATTCTAAAAAAGTACCCAGAGTACTTTGCAAAGATACATTTCAAGCATCTTGTTCAGGGCATTATTGGAGCAATGAAGAAAATAAGGGGGGGGGGAACCACTGAAATCCACCATGGAGAGATTGTTTATGTAAATTATGGTTACACAAAGAAGGGAAAAGAAGTGTAACAAATAAGATATCAGTGGCTGAGAGAGTTCAAACAGAATCGAGAGGCTACTCTGGAGGTCACTCTTACGCCTGCTTCAGTTAGACCTTGCTACCTATCATAACTTGCCAAACCCCAACCAAAACCATTCCTGCCAATCCTAAAGAATACCTAGAGCATTATATAAGATTCCACAAAGTTTCCATGCACTAGGGTAACTTTCCAAAACCTACAACTTCCAGACGGATCCCTGAACCAGATAAGTCCTGAAATGCAGAGGGGCCAGCCCTTCCAGAACATCAACTAGTTCCATCCTCCCATCTCATATTATTGACAGCCTCTTCTAACATGAAAAAGTTAGAATGGGCATAGCCCAAATACCCCTAAAGAGTAGGTTAAAGATCAAAGATGGTGGAGTTATACAGAGAAGTTTAACAAATGAGTATGAGTGCTGAATCATCATCATACTGATATTTCTTTTAGCATCAGTATTTTAGAGCAGCTAGAAATAAAAATCTAAAACTGTGGACTTGTAATCCATACCAAACTCTGAAACTCTGTTCTACAGCTAATTGTTGCGATGTACTTTGAAATTGATTGCTTTTATGTATATATGTTATTTAAAGAGAAGGAGGAGTATAGGATTTAACTAATGAATATGATTGCTGAATCATTATATTGCTATTTCTGTTGGTCTCCAGAGTCTTGGAGCAGCTAGAAGAAAAAACGAAAATACATGGAACTGTAACCCATACCAAAGTTCAAAATCTGTTCACCAGCTACTTGTTAAAATGTACTTGGAAATTTATTGCTTTATCATATATATGTCATATTACACAATGAAAAAATTATTGTTACAATCATGCAATGAAATGCTAAGCAGCCATAAAAAGGATGTATGTATTTTGATGTGTATTCATATAGAAAGGTATCATGGCACTGATTTTTTAAAACAGATCATTAAACAGCATATGCATATTGTGGGCTCTGGGGTCAGACTGTCTAGTTCTAAATTCTGGTTCACCACTTGTTAACATGTAACCTTGAGCAAATTGTTTAACTTTTTCGTCCTCAGTTTCTTCATTCTAAATTGTAAACAACAGTACCTACTTTATAGGATGGTTTTTAAAATAAAAAAGGAATTCAAATAAATGCTCAAGTACACGATACCTAAAATAAAACTATTATTATGATTGTCTTTTTGTATTCATTCATATGTACACATTTATATTTTTATCTATGTAACATAAATTTCCAGAAGTATATATCAATATAGTAGTTATGTCTATCTCATAGTGTTGGAATTGCGGTTGTTTTCTTCTGAATTTTATTTATACCATTTTATATTATTTGAATTTTACTTTGAATATGCACTACAAATAAAACAAAATTTAAAAAGCTATTTTATATACCAAAAAGGTAAAGTAATTATCCTAATGCAAGAACAATAGGATGTTAACAGCATACTTTTGAATTGAAAATGAGTTGATTTAAAATTTCATACTGTATGTAAAGCCTCATAATAGGTTTGGCCAAGTGGCCTCAGTATTTACTGAAATTATATATAGAAGCATGAATCCTGAATATCCAGATCAAGATCTTATTTTTCTAGAATCAAAAGGCCATAAAAGTTCAGAAACAAACTGAATTCTCTACAGGAATGCTTTTCTCATAATTTCCATGATTTGAACAAGAGGAGGGCATGTATTACTGATGTGCATGTGATTACAATAATGAGGGTGAAATCTGATTTAATGCTACAGAATGCTATTTTGTCATATGTTATCCAGGGAGAGGGAGAGATAAAAAAGAAGAGAAGGAAGGAGGTCATGTATGATAATTTTTAAGATGCTGTCTAAATTATTTGATTTCATTCTCAATAGGTTCTCATTTCAAATTGGATGTCGGTGGGTGCTGAAATAGATTTTTAAAGTTTCATTTGTGCTCCTCTAACAGGTCCTATTTTATGATACTCATTTAGGAAATTTCAGCATCTGCACATTGCCCCACAGTCAAAGTAAGGAGCAGGAGACAGTTTCTTTCGAGATTATTCTTTCTAAAATCTCTGTAGTTGTAAAAACCAGATAAGCAACCTATTTATAAAAAATATTGAGTATCCTATGCATAAGTATCATGACTGGGTTTCTAGATTATTGGAGTTTATGGTGGAACCTGAACATTTGACCATATATAAAAATTTATTTTGTCTCAAATCAAGATAATTTCCTTGGCATTCCAGGTTAGGTGGTAAGATGACTAGATCATAGTAATTAAATATTGCTCTTTTCAAATGCCCTTTGAAATAAGCAACAGAAAACTTTCATGACCAGAGGAAACTACAGGAAATTGCTATTGACTTTCCAGAAAATTTGAAGAACTTATAGGAGCGGCAGTCAGACGAACCCAAAATGAAGATAGTTATGGAATGTGATATATACCATTCTCCTGCACAAGAGCGGTTCCTGGGAATGAGCAGAGGAAATCCTGGCAGACCTGGCTAATATCCAAAAACTCACAGAAGCAAAGATCGTATGGTATTTTGAAGCTGTATGCACCCCAGCAAAGCACGTTCTTAAATATAATCCATTCCTGTGGGTGTAAACCCATCATAAGCAGGGTCTTTTTATAAGATTACTTCAGTTAACCTGTAGCCCAATTAGGATGGGTTGTAATCGTATTATCAGAGTTCTTTATAAGTATAATGAAATTCAGACGCAGAAAGAAAAAGCCCCAGGAAGCAAGAAGCTGAGTATCAACAGAACCCAGAAGAGAAGGGAGAAGATCATGAAGCATCACGTGTGCTTTGCCATGTGACATGCTAGGGACCAAGGATCACCAGCAGCCAGGCCGAGAACACCTCAGTCTTCAGAAAGAAAGCATCACCTTGATGCTGTTTTGATTTGGACTTTTTCTCAGTCTCAAACCACAGGCAAATACATTTCCGTTGTTTAACCCAACCCATTTTATGGTATGTTCTTAAGCAGCCCAAGGAAGCTAAAACAGATGGAGAGAAGCATGGCTTATTTGGTAGGATTTGGACCCACCAATGGCCATCTGAGGTTCCATTTTAGGATGTGAAATAGACATCATCTCACATACCAACTCAAAGTGCTTTATATTGACTTCTTGGTTGTGTTGAGAATTTGAGGTTGTGACGGTACTGAGAAATAGGTTTGCCAGATACAATATTGGATGTCCAGATATAGTTGAATTTTAGACATACAATGAATATATTTTAGTATAAATATGTCCCAAATATTGCATGTTCCAATTATTACATGGGGATACTTATACTAAAAATTTATTTGTTGTTTATTCAAATCTAGGACAAAATATAGATTATTCAAATCTATATTTTTGTTTGCCAAATCTAAGAATAAAGAACACACTGACCACAGATTTTGTCTGCCATGAGTAAGGAAAGAAGAAATGGCAATTAATCATATCAAGGAGATGTTGAGTTTTCTACTGATGTGACCAGCATCCACAACCACATAAAGGTGGACACAAAGTTCACTGCTGGGACTACTTGCTGGCAATAGCTTCTTTCCCACCACTCTGTATTCAAGTTTACTCAACTGACAATATAAATTGATCTTAAGAATAATATCCATCCTCTCTATTTATCTGGACCTGAAGAATTAGTAACAGAACACAAACAAATCTCTCAAAAACCCATTTTAATTTTGACTTGACTATAACTCAATTTGGGGCAGCAAAAAAACTAACTTCCAAAAGGATAAGTAAGTGACAAGTCCTAGAAAAGGCTCATTTCTTTTAGGCTAAACCATTTAAAACTGTCATTTTTCTAAGTAAAAAATGGTTGGAATATTAGCAATTTCATGTGTTCCAAAGAATCAAAGAAAGTGCTTCTCTCTGAAACAGATTGACCTCAAGAAACAATAGGGGGAAAAAGGTTGATGACAGTGATTTTATTATCAATATGCCCTAAAAGAATCTGCATATATGGATCTAAAGTAAGCAGTCATGAATTTCTAAAATCGGAGTGGTATATATAGAGGTGAAAAACATGAATATTTAAATAAAAACCATGATGCATGCAATGAATGAATTTGAGACTGCATATATAAAATTTCTGAAGTAGAAAAGAAGTCCCAGAATTTTTCCTGAAATTAAGGTGGAAAGGATAGCGATAAATAGTGGAGGAAAGAAAAAGAAAAACATGGGCAATGTGGAACAAAATCAGGAATTCACATTTATAGATAACTGAATTCCAAAAGGGGAGAGTGCTGTTGATGGATCCAAATGAATGACTAAGGGAAGAAGAACTTTTTCCACAAATTCAGAGACTACAGATGAAAATGGCTCACCAAGGACCAATGAAAAGAGAGTGAAGACATGTTCTTGTTTCTCATGCACAAAGGTGATAAGAGGATGCACTTGGATCTCTGTCAGATGGTCCAGCTAACTGAGTTAAGAAATCTAACTAAAAAGCTGAAAAAATGTGTAGACTGTGATAAAAAATAATGGCTATGTACACAAACACTGGAACCAATGAAAACTGGAGGCACATCTAACTTTTGTCAATATGCATGCAGAAAAAAAATTAGAAGGTTTTGACATAGGAGCTATCTAATATTTAAAAACTAATAATTAATTAAAAGATAATTACATAATAATTATCTAGGTCCTTTAATTATAAAGGCAAGGGAAGCATAAAAGGAAGTAACATTAAACATTTGCATCTTACAGGTGTTTCAGTGGTAGAATGCTCGCCTTTCATGTGGGAGACCCGGGCTTGATTCCTGGACCATGCACCTCCCCCCCCCCAATTTTTTTTTTCATCTTACACAGGAGGAGATTTTTCTTTTCATTTTTTTTTGATAGTGAGGAGTAGAGAAAATATGTTCAAGGAGAAAGAAAATGTAATATCTAATGAAACAAAATCACACTGCATTAAGATAAAATACAAAAAAAAAAACCTCCACCAGAAAGAAATAGCAAGGGGAAAAAACACGTTAGAAGAGTAAATGGATTTAACTGCTATATTAAGTCTCCTAAAGGAGATAAGTCATGCTTCAATTATGAGCGCTTTTAAGCCATAGATTAAAAAAAATAGGACATGGCCAAATTAAAAATAAAAGTGATGGGCAACGATTTTCAGGTAAACACAATAAAAACATATATGTAATGTAGATGCACATATCAGGAATAATGCATGCCAGGTATTAACAGCAGCAGTCTCAAAGCGTTCAATTAATGTGACCTTTTACTCCGTATATTTTCTTTTTTTGTTTACTTATATTTACTCTTTTTTTTTTTTTACAGTGATTTTGCTTTTTATCATTCAACATTGGTTATAGTAACTTTTGTTGGGAACTGAACGCGTCCTCTACAAAAGGCATGTCCAGTTCCCAACCACTGTCCCTGTGGGTATGAACTCATTTGTAAATAGGACCTTTGAAGATGTTATTAGTTAAGGCGTGCCCAAACTGAAGAAGGGTGGAGATTTTAATGCAATATAGCTCAAGTCCCTACAAGCAAAGGAAATTGGATATGGAAAGAGAAGCCACCCAGTAAGAAGGGAACAGTCAGAAACTGGAAGTCAAGAGAACCCAGAAAAGGACAGAGATGCTGCCATATGTGCATTGTCATGTAACAGAAAAGCGAAGGAACTCCAAAGACTGGCAACCAGCCAAAGACACCATCCTTGGGAGAAAGCATTCTGGCCTCTTAAACTGTGAGCCAATAAATTATTGTTGTTAAGCCACCCCATTGTATGTTATTTGTTTTAGCAGCTAGAAAACTAACTTTTTTTTTTTTTGGCATGTGCAAGCACTGGGAATCAAACTTGGGTCTTCGGCATGGCAGGTGAGAATTCTGCCACTGAGCCACCATCGCACCACCCAGAAAACTAATACATTTTTAATGCTAAAATCCAAAACAACAAATTAAAAGAATAAAACCGACAAAAAATTGCTACACGTATGATGAGATGCTTTAGAATATAAATAGTGTTTCCAAATCAATCAGAAAAAAGATGAACAATGCCACAAAAAATCGTCAAAAGACATGAATAGTTTACAGAAGGAATGCAAATGTTCAGTGACTGATAAACAAGTATATGCATGGCTAAAACCCTGGGCAGGAATATTTCAACATGTTCACAATGGTTATTTTTATAATACTCTTAGTATCTGTAGTAGTTAGGCCCAGGTGTCAACTTGGCCAGGTGACAATGCCTCCGTTGCTCTTTTCTGTGGACTTCTATCATCAGTATGTAAAATTCATCTAGGGCTGATTACATCTGCAGTTGGCTAAGGGGGGTGCCTTCCAAAATGAGCGAAGTTTAATTTAATTAGCAGGAGGCTTAAAAGACAGAGGTCAGAAGGGAGGTCTCAGCACAGCAGAGTCCAAGCAGCTCAGCAGACCTCAGCTCAGCCCAGACTTGGAGATGCAGAAAGGAATTGCCCCAGGGAAGGCTGTTAGAACCCAGGAACTAGGAGAGAAGGCCAGCAGAGGTCTCCGTGTGCCTTCCCATGTAACAGAGAGCCTCAGATGAAAGCTAGCTGCCTTTCCTCTGAAGTACTATGAAGTTTGAACTAAATAGATTCCCTTGTTAAAAGCAGATCTATCAGAGTGAAACATATGGAATAAGGATGAATAATAGGGGGAACAAATGTTAAAATAAATTTAGATTGAAATGCTGGTGATCAGTGAGGGGGAAGAGGAGGGGGTATGGTATGTATGATTTTTTTCTGTTTTCTTTTTATTTCTTTTTCTGAATAGATGCAAATGTTCCAAGAAATGATCATGATGATAAATATGCAACTATGTGACGATATTGTGAATTACTGATTATATATGTAGAACGGACTGATCAAAAGTGTGCTGGTTTGAAATGATGTATGTCCCCTAGAAAAGCCATGTTTTAATCAAAATCCCATTTCATAAAGGTAGAATAATCCCTATTCAGTACGGTATGTTTCAAACTGTAAGCAGATTATCTCCCTGGATGATGTGATTTAGTCAAGAGTGGTTGTTAAACTGGATTAGGTGACGACATATCTCCATCCGTTTGGGTGGGTCTTGAGAAGTTTCTGGAGTCCTATAAAAGAGGAAACACTTTGGAGAATGGGAGATTCGGAGAGAGCAGAGAATGCTGCAGCACCGTGAAGAAGAGCGTCCATGAGCCAGCAACCTTTGGAGATGAAGAAGGAAACTGCTTCCCGGAGAGCTTCATGAAACAGGAAGCCAGGAGAGAAAGCTAGCAGATGACGCTATATTCGCCATGTGCCTTCCAGCCGAGAGAGAAGCCCTGACTGTGTTCACCATGTGCCCTTCCACTTGCAAGAGAAACCCTGAACTTCATTGGCCTTCTTGAACCAAGGTATCTTTCCTTGGATGGATGCCTTAGATTGGACATTTTTATAGGCTTGTTTTAATTGGAACAATTTCTCAGCCTTAGAACTGTAAACTAGCAACTTATTAAATTCCCCTTTTTAAAAGCCATTCTGATTCTGGTATATTGCATTCCGGCAGCCAGCAAGCTAGAACAAAAAGTTAGAATGTTTGCGTTTGTTTGGTGTTTTTTGGTATTTAAAAAATTTTTTTAAATTAATTAAAAAAAAATAAAAGCAGATCTATCTTTGGTGTGTTGCACTCTGGTTGGCTGTGGCAAACTAGAGTAGTATCTTTCTGTGCTCAGTGGAAATGAGCATGGATTTCCTGTGTAATAAAATAATGTGAAAGAAAATTACCTCCCTTAAAGGAAAATGAACAAAAGAAAGGAATTTGTCCTGAAATTGAAAATAAGTTTGTGGAATTTGAAAAACTTGCTCAAAGCTAAAGAAACCATTAAATCTGGGATTGTTCCCATCCCTTTAGCGTTTTCATCTGCCTCTCCCATCTCCACCCAAGCCCCCATGCCTGCTAGCTCTGCAGGAACCTGTCTCCTAGCACACATTGTGCAGACAATGGCAGAATTGGGACCCAGGTGTGCTAACCTTCATACCTGAGCAGAATATATTACACCATAGTACCTGGAAGACCTTCCAGATAATTTTTCCTCTGTGAAAAAAATTAATTTCTTGTTGCTAATATACCCTTTCCTGAGAGATACTATTTCTGGAGATTTAAAGCATTTTTGTTTCTCCAAACTGACAAGTTCTAAGCTCCAAACCTGCCTCCAGCTCTCCAGCTGTTCATACCCCATGGAGAACGCAGCTAGCCATTACAAGGAAAATTGTCCCTATCAAGCAGTTGAAATGAAGAACCCAAAAGAACACATAGGTTGTCCTTCAAGAGTGGAAGAGTTTGGATGGCTGCCTTTCTACAATGTAAACAGTATTCTTAATATCCAAACCCACCGCCAGGAGTCCCAAATTCAGATTCAGGCATTTCTTCTATTTTAACAAAGAGCTAATCAAGGGTCTCCAATCCAGAGCTATTTATCTGTTTTTCCCAAAAAGATTATCAGCACAGATGGCAGATGAGCAAAAGACATATGTCCTCTTGGTTCCAAACAAAGGAATGTGATTTCTTGAGCTGCTTCCAGCTTTCAACTAAGTATGACCAGAACCAACCCGGGCTTTCTTACATATGCTTACAGTTCCTCCAGTTGGAGAAGGGATGTGAGCAAACATCATGCTTACTTTGGCAAAATACATGGTGCAGATTCTGTAGAATTTAGACATGTTTTTCTATTTCTGTGTAAAACCTTAATTTGCAACATGTAATCATTTATGATCAAGTTCTGACACTCTACCAGACCCACCTAGGCAATTCACAGCCTGAGCTTTGCTGTAAGGATGTGGGTCCAGGGTTCAGAGAAGGCCTGCTGACATTTCCACAATTGATCAAGCAAAAACCAAAACAAAAGAAACTTACATTTATGTAGCATTTTGTAATTTACAAAGTGTTTTTTCACGGCGATCTTATTTCTGCTTTGACAGTGCTTGTGAGGGACGCTAAACTGGGAGTCATCATTCCCAATTCACACATATGGAAATGGACTCAGAGAGGTTAAGTGACTTGCCCGAGGTCACACAGCCAGTAATTGCTGGAACTTCAACTTGACCCCAGAGACTCTAATTCAGAGTCCAGAGTTCTTTCTACTACCTAAGTCACAATCCTCTTGCTAACTTACGGTATCTCACCAAACAGAAAATATCGATACTGCACCTTAGGACTTCATTCTTTTTTCTGGAGACTATGCTACTCAAATTTTTCTACAGATGTGTCTGTCTGATGGCAGAGGGGCATGGATAGAGAAGAGCAGAGGAAGGGTTAAGTGTGGGGCTTAAGCTCAAACAGCTTATCACAATTATAAAATTTCCATGCAGTCTTTTACTTCATATTAAAGTTCTTGTGTACTTTGCAATCCCAATATATAATGTAGCCTTGCTTGTTTGACTATACAAGTAAAGTAATGCACCATTAATATTGCCATTCAAAAAGGCGTACCATGTTTATTCTCTGACTTGACATACCTTTGCAGACCAAATGTAGTCCCAGGATTAAAGATGCCTGATGTGAGCAGCTCAGGCATTGTTTCTTGTTAAAGTTCAGTTATTATTTTGTGGGGAGAAACTCTGAGACAAAAGAAGTAATAATTTCAGTTGTTTCTTTGAAGACAGGTTTTAATGGGTTAAATCACATAGATGTTAAAGACGGTTTATTCTGAAGGACAGGGGAGAAGGTGAGAGGTAGAGGTTGGGGACGGTTGTGACAACAGATTGAGTGGACTGTGGGCACAAAAAGCAAATGTTGCCTTTTCGCACTTTTATCTAAAAACAACCCTGAGTGTCTGTCCCTGCTAAGAATGACTCAAGAGGAAGGCATTTAAAACACTGATTAATGTGAATTAACTTTACTGACAAGTTGATGAAAACTGAAGAAATGAAATCATCTCCTCAAGCATTTAAAAGAAATTCTAATTCAGGGTCCATAGAGTGTGCTGCGTTCCCTGTAGTAATAGATCCAAGAAGTAAGGCATGTGTGCATTTCAAATTTTATACTGTAAATACTTTCTTCGCTTATACTAGTCATTAGACGCATATTTGAAATAGTCTCGAAGGTAAAAACAAACAAAAACTCAGATGATTTTGCATTCTACCGTAAAATGCCTACTTTAAAAAAATCATTATCTCTATATAATTTATAGGCCTGCAGGAAACTTTATTAATCTGGGGTTTTAATTTTTTAGTGGTACCATGCAATTAGAATGACACATCATTTTATAATTACATATGGTTTTCAAAATTGGGTTTTAAAAGTGCTAAAACATTATCTTTTGGCAGGTGATCATAACTCAGTTTTTTTTTTTTTTCGTTCTGACAACAGTGATTGGGGGCAAAGCTAATGCCGTGATAATCTGTAACAAAACACTATTTCTCTGGCCCTGCAGAAATCACCTCTCTTCTCAAATTCTTCCCACAGACCTGGAGATCTTCAGGATGGGAAGGGCACCACCAGCTGTACTCACCTTGGTTGGAAGCCTACTGGGAGGACACATTCTGAAACCAGTGTGGTTCATGGAGAATGAGCAGGGCACAGACCAGGTACCCAGTGGCATCTTCCACCTTATTTCTTCCTATCTGGATGCCAATGGTAACAGAGGCACCTATGACACAAATGCTAATCCACCCTTCTAGGGCTGTCGGTGTTCCTAAAGCTGTCCACACTGCAGCTGCCATTTCCCAAGGACTGAAGCTCCTCAGGTGGTCCTTGCCATCTCTTGTTTCTGCTGGTATCATTCTTCCAACACTGCTAAAGGCTTTTCCAGTCAAATTTTTTAGGGAGAGTTTGATGAAATAGTTCTCTGGGTTTTTATTGCTCTTTTTGTTTCAATCCCTTTGTCCTAAGGGAGGAGAGTTGGAAGATAATCTTCCCCCACTTACAACTCAGAACTCTCTCTCCCATTATCCATGAGCCAAAATGATCTGCTTGTACTTTAAGGTTGGGGTACCCAACCTGGGTCTTCTGCCAGAGCCTGAACCCCAATACCCCTGCTCTAAGGAGGAAGGACTAGCACTGCTTGCTGGAGCAATTAGTAGCTTTTTAAGAACAAGGAGCACTCTGTATTTCCCCATCCTAATATTCAAGACACTTTATAGTACTGACTTGTTTAATGTCTCTTTTGCTGTTGGACTCTAAGTGATATAAAGTAGTGCTCAATAACTATCATATGAATGAAATAACAGAAATACAACAACAGCAATACTTATAACAGCGATCAATAGCATTTGTTGTGCTGGGTGCTGTTATATGTGTTTTATGCTATTAATTCATTTAACCTTTACAACCCAATGAGATAGATACTTATTGCAGATCATGAAGCTGAGGCATAGAGAAAATCGATAATTTAGCCTAAGGCGACACAGTTAGTAAATGGTAGATACAAGATCCTCATCATTGACACATGAAAGTTACTTGTTCAGTTGAAACCTTAATCTTCACAGGCAAAGCCACATATTTATTGGTTTCTCAACATCCCAAGGAATATCACTTATGGAGACCAATTCACAAAGAAAAAGTTTTAATTAAAAGCCTGGTTGCTTATTTGTAAGTTCATTATTGCTTGACTGAATTAAATCTTTTTTTTTTAATGGCTAATTATAGTCACAATCCAAGTTCATGGCTAGTGATCTCATGCTGTTTACTTTTCTCTATTATGGTTCCAGTAGCAGTGATTTACAGAGACTGTTTTATTTTCTAGGCTTATAGCACTTGTTCTGATTTTTGCCACCGAATAACCACCACATTTTCTAAAATCAATTCAGCAATCATTTGCTAAGAGCCTACTGTCACAGGGCACTGTTGTTGGGCATTTTCCTTGAAGAAGAGGCCATTTGCAGTGCCAGGATCTATTTAGCTGAATTACTATAGTTGAAGCAGAATACTCCCAAACTGCGCTGTGTTTTAGTGGACTCTATTAGCAGTTGTCTGGATGTATGAAGCAAACTCACCCTCAAATGATCACTTGGACCATTTGTCTCTAGTAGTTAAAAGATTAATAATTTCCTAACATTTCAGCTGGAAAAGTATCTGTTTCCCTTTGTTTCCTCAGGTGTGAAAGAGTTTACTATTTTTTCCTATCTCCTAGCCTCCATGCTAGGGTTCTGAGCTCAGTTAGATAATGTTGTAAAGTATTTTGTTTTCAGAAGAAAGGTCACACTTAGAAGGGTTGATGTTATCTGCCTGGCTGACCAGGGCAAATAGTGTCACAGCCAAGCTTTCTTCCACCTTTAGATGCCATCAACCAAAAGCATATGCAATAGGGAGAAACTCACCTTTCAAGCTCAAACACAAAAGAGTAAAGCAACTACTATGCCTGAGGGAGTCTTAGAAGCCATGTGAAATAAAGCAGAAAGCAGTGGTTGGTCTTGCGAGTCGTTTGAAAAATCATCAGATCTAGACTTTCATGCCAGTCCATAAACTTGCACTGACCTTACATAACCAGGCTTACAAACCATACTCATAACTCTTCATATGTTTCCTCTGCAAATAGTTTTTCCTTTTCTGCTCTCTCGAACTGGAGAAGACAACTGTTGGACAGTTCTTTGGATTTTAATGGGCTACATCACAAAACAATCTTATTGCTAAAATCATTAATTGCCTTTGAGAGTATTTTGGTTTGCTAAAGCTGCCAGAATGCAATATACCAGAAATGGAAAGGCTTTTAAAAAGGGAATTTATTAAGTTGCAAGTTTACAGTTCTAAGCTGTGAAAATGTCCACATTAAGGCACAAACGAGGTTACCTTCACTCAAGAAAGGTTGATGCTATCTGGAACACCTGTGTCAGCATATGACTGGTGTCTGCTGGGGTCTTTGGCTTTTAGACATCTCTCTCAGCTGGGAAGGTACATGGTGACATCCGCTAGCTTTTGGTCCTCGCTTCTCAGTTCATATAGCTTCTCTGGGGACATTTTCCTTCTGCATCTCCAAAGGTCTCTGGCTGTGGGGGCTCTGAAGGTTCTTCCAAAATGGTTCCCTCTTAAAGAAATCCAGTAAGCAATCCAACCCTGAATGGGTGGAGATACATCTCCATGGCAACCACTTAATCAAAAGTCCCACTCACAATTGGAAACAACTTAATTCTCCATGGAAACCACTTAATCAAAAAGATCACAACAACACTGAATGAAGATTAAAGAACATGACTTTTCTAGGGAACACAACAGTTTCAAACCAGCACAGAGAGTTCAACAAATTTTTATTAAATCTACCATATTTTGATTATTACTAGTGGAGTACTTCCCTGAGATGAAGAGATGAATAAGACAGTGGATGACTTTATTTCTAAAATAAATAGATGTCAATTGGACCATGTAACAATTTAAATTTTCTTAATAGCTAATCAACATCAGTTACAGCATAACTTACAGTTTTTTGACTGGCAATTATGATAACTTAAAACCTATAGGTAATGCCTCACACAGTGTCTGGTGTGTAAAATATGTTCAGAAAATTCTGATTCCCTCATTTTTCTTCCAAAAAACCCAGAATCTTCACCATGAGCTCTCCAGCACAGTTTTTGCAGCAAGTGGGTGGTCCGTAATATTTGTAGACTGAGTGAGTCTATTGCAGAATGGTAAACTGGCATTTGAATTCTTTCCTAGCACATATTACAGTGAAGATCTAATAGAGGAAATAATAGGAAAACAAAATATGTTAAATGTATTTTAAAGAGTTCTGAGCCATCCTGTTGTTTTTGTTTTTTTTTGCCATTGTTCATGTCCATGGATTCTAATGATATTTCATCTCATCTTAATGATTGGTGATATAAATTTAAATTTTCTTTAAAATGAACATAGCAAAGGCATATTTTAGTGGCTTTGTTGAGATATAACTCATATAAAATACAATCCACTCATTTATAATGTATAATTCAGTGGCTTCTAGTATATTTACAGAGTTGTGAAACCATTGCCACCATCAATTTTAAAGCATTTTCATCACCCCCAAAAGAAATCTCCATGCCCTTTAGTTGTCCCAACCCTCCTATCCTCTCTCCCCCAGGCCAAGTTATCTACAACTTTACTCTTTTGTCTCTAGAGATTTGCCTCTTCTGAATATTTCCTACAAATGAAATCATACAACATGTGGTCCATTGTGACTGGCTTATTTCAATTAGTTAAGTGTTTTCAAGGTTCATCTACATCATTGAATCAATTATTATTATTATTATTTTGCATCGGCAGTGTGCCAGTCTGAATCTGTGGTGGACCCCAGAAAAGCCATGCCCTTTGATCCTCATTCAATATTGCTGGGTGGGAGCATTTTGATTGTTTCCATGAAGATGTGACCCACCCAATTGTGAGTGGTAACTTTTGATTAGATGATTTCCATGGAGGTGTGTCTCCACCCACTGAAGGTGGAGTTGTTTGCTGGAATCCTTTAAAAGAGGAAACATTTTGGAGAGAGTCCTTTTTTTGGTAGAGCCATGTGAAAGCCAGCAGACGCCACCATGTTCGCCGTGTGCCCTTCCAGCTGAGAGAGAAACGTTGAATATTGTTGGCTTTCTTGAACCAAGGTATCGTTCCCTGGATGCCTTAAATTGGACATGTCTATGGACTTGTTTTAACTGGGACATTTTCTTGGCTTTGGAACTGTAAACTAGCAACTCATTAAATTCCCCCCTTTAAAAGCCATTCGTTTCTGGTATATTGCATTCTGGCAGCTAGCAAACAAGAATAGGCAGGCACCAGAAATCTAACCCACGTCACCAGCATGGCATGTGAGAACTCTACCTGTTGAACCACAGTGGCCCGCCCTGAATCAATTACTTTTACTGCTGAAGAAGATTGCATTAGGTGGCTATACAACATTTTATTTATTAGTTTATCAGTTAATGGACATTTGGGTTGTTTCTACCTTTTGGTTATTGTGAATAATGCTGTTATGAAAACTCATGCACAAGTTTTTGTGAGGACAAATGTTTTCACTTCTCTTGGGTATACACCTGTATTAGTTTGCTAAATCTGCCAGAATGCAATATACCAGAAATGGAATGGTATTTAAAAGGGGAATCTATGAAGCTACAAGTTTATAGCTCTAAGCCTGTCAGCTGGAAAGGCACGTGGCTGGCAACTGCTGTTCCCTGTTCCAGCTTCTGATGCCAGTAGTTTCTTCTTTAAGCATCTGTGGGCCTTCACTTAATTCCTCCAGGACACAGCTCTGGGTTCTGGCTTGCTTAGCATGTTATGGGAAGGCACATGGGACATCCGCTGGGCTCTGCCTATGTGTAAACATCTGCTCTCTCTGTTAGCACTCCAAGCTTCTCCAAACATCTGTTTCTTTGCCAGCTCTGAAGCAACTGTTTTCTAAGTGTCTGCATCTGAGGTTTCTCCAGAATGTTTCCCATTTTAAAGGACTATAGTAAACTAATCAAGAACCCTTGATAAGTTGATGTACACCACATGTCCATAGAGATGATCTAATCGAAAGTTTCCACTCTATGGTAATTAAATCAGGATTAAAGGACACGGCTTTTTTGGGGTACACAATGCATTCAAACTAGCACGGTACCCTAGGAAAGGAATGGCATATTTTCAGATCCAAGTAAACTAACATATAGTCCACATCAGTTACATCTGTTTACCAGAAGAAATGATGGGAGAATTTTAAATACAGTGGGATGCAGAGGTGGCTCAGTGGTAGAATGCTCGCCTTTCATGTGGGAGACCCAGGTTCAATTCCCAGACCATGCACTCCCCCCAAAATAAAAAACAAATAAATACAGTGAAAGAGCATTGAGTAGGAGTCAGTCAAGAAATGGCAGCATCTTCCCGACTCATGCACCAACCAGCTGTCTGACCTTGAGCAAGGGACTTCACTTCAGCTTTTTTGTAAATAAGGGAGTTGGTCCCCTATCACAAAGGCCAGCTGGTACCTCAGACATTTTTAAGAATCTATTGGAATAGTGGCTCAGAGTTATTTTTAGCTAAAATTTAAGCTTAAGTCCAAAGGTTAGTCAATAACACTGAAAAAAATCAAATAAAATTTGAAGATCAAAATGACAAGAAATGGAATTTTAATTGCCTTTGGGAGTGATTAAAAGTTGCACCAGAAGGAAAGAAAAACTAAATCCTTATCATACTTGCAAAGAACTGATAAACAACTACTAAAAAAAAAAAGAGCTATGTAAATGTCTAAGCATAAAAGAAAACATAGGCCTGTTAAACTTTGTTCTACTTTTTAAGAAGTGCAAACAGAAATTGGGGTTACAAACCTACGTTTTTCACCTTAATCTAAGGAAAAGCTTTTGTTAAGTACCAAGAAAAAAGAATATTTCATGAAGAAACCTGAAAATGTGGCTATTTTTAACAGGGAACTCCATTCCAGAAAAGTCCAATGTATTCATGAGGAAATGTCGGAAATTTAAAAATATCCCACATGTAGTATTCCCTTTATTCATATTATAAGTTGGGTGTATCCTTGGATGAAGGAAAAACTGGAAATGCATTGGGCTTCCATTGTATTTCTATTTTTGCTACTTTTGTGAAAGCAATCTCTGACCAGGGGATTCCACTCACTCTTTCTGTTCTTTGACTTCACTTAAATATTATTGAATTTCTTATGAAAATGTAAATAAGCAGAGATGCAGTAAAACTCTAAGTACCCGAAGAGAATGTGGAGCAAAAGAATGATCAGCCTGATTCCTATTTTAAAAGTTCTTAGTTAATGGCATAAGTTAGCCTCTTCATTCTTAAAACGCATTGTGTACAATATGCTATTTCCCCTCCCTCTTCTCAGAAATACTTTCATCCTTGCTTATGGTCTTTTCTTTCATAACGGTGCCAGGCATATTACCTAGGTAATAACTTGCCTATGACTCTAATGAGAAAACATGAAAATGTTTTCACTATCATCCTTATTAAAGCTCATTGCTTCCTTCTCTCTACATACACACATCCTCAAGTAAAAAGAGGTGGCAGATTGGGAACTCAAGAAGTATGCTCAATAGGAGATAGGTGATCCCACTCTGCTGTCCCTGTGTTGGTGTTAACTCAAGATTGGCTGACTCTTGATTTCTGTTGTTTCTATGAGCCTAGAGTTCTTGCCACCACCATTCCTTCTCCCATCTCCCAGCATCATCCCTGCACCATTGACTCAAGTAGCCTGGTGATTGAGAAAGTTGCAATCAGGCAGAAGATGGGAAGGGATTGGGGAGAGTGCCTCCAAATCTATATTGTAGGGGAAACTCCAGTGTTCAAGATCTTCTCCAGGCTTTTTAAGGATCATTTTTATTTGAGACTTGTATTTTTCATTTTTGCTTTAACACTGAAACATATGACATCCATTTTCTTAGAAACAAGGCTTTCAGAAAGAATGGTTTTGATATGAAGGTTTTGGCTTATCCAAAATAACTGCCCAATTCTCTGTTTGTCCAAAATAAATATTGGAAAGCCCTTAAAAGATAAGTGAGAAATATTTATGTTAATAGACAGCAGAAGGGATAAATAGGTAGTTGTATATTAGTACAGTAGATTACTATTGCAATGATAATCAATGAGCTGCATAAAAAACATATATGAATCTCAAAAAATAATGTGGAGCAAAAGAATCTAGACACAAAATAATATATGTTGCATTTGTTCTATTTATATAAAATTCAAAAACTAAACTTATGTAACACATGCTTATATGGTTAATCTATATAGAAAAAGCAAGGAAGTGGTTACCAAGAAAGTCAAGGAGAGGAGGGAAGCAATGACTGGGAGAGGACATTAGGGGGCTTTCAGAGTGTTAAAATGTTCAATATTTTGGCTTAAGGGGTGGTAAAATGGGTGTTCATTATGGTAATTCATTGAGCTGCATATTTTTGCTTTATGCACTTTTCTGTATAAATGTTATAATTCACAATAAAAAGTCTTAATATTTTATGGAAGTACAGGTGCCATTATCTAGAGGTGACATATATATATATATACTTAGTTACTTTTTACTATGTGTAACTATTCTAAAACCACTATAGTTTACTATGCAAAACCATTGCTAAAGTGTGTTTCTCTTTACATTCATTGCACAGACCAAAAACCAATAAGCCTGAGAAAATAAATTTAAAGATTTTCTTTACTGTAGGTCCTTTAAGAAACTTGAAAGACCCCAATGTTCATTATGAATGCCCACTGGCATGCGGCATTCACAGCATCTCCAATCTATATGACAGTGGAGGATCAACTTTCTCCCACTTTCCTTTGTCCTTTCCTCCCCAGACCATCCTGGCATACTGGCAAACAACGAGGAAAGCAAAACCCCAGTGCTGATGCAACTTAAAGGATCAGTTGCAGAGGCCCAAAGAACAATTTTAAGAAAAAAAGCCTTTTTAAATAGCAGAAGTTACAAAAATAATCATTTATCTCTGCAGAAGATCTCTCTCTCACACACACACACAAAGGATTTGAATCAAGCCTGTTGTCTCTACCAAAGGAAAAACTGGAAAAGAACAATGAATACCTGACAATGTTTTTTACATTAGGTAGTATAAATCAATGTAACTGACTTATAATATTACAAAATGAAAAGAGTAAGAAATAGGCTCTTTTTTTTTACTCTGAAATCCAATTAAGGTGATCAACACTAAAGGTTTCTTTTAGCTGTCAAAATTCAGTCTATTTTTTTTTAAATATTATGTGTGCAGTTAATGTTATTTGGAAAAAAATAATGTTCTGGCTTCTTGGTCTGGTATTAATTTATAATTTGTCATGGTTTCATTAGCTCAAAGGAAGATTGTACACTCTATTATTGTTTTCTTTATCCACTATAAGGAATGATCATTTCCTCTCACAGTTTCTTTTATTTAATTAATATTTACATGCATTAAATAATACATATAATTTACATTCTGTAAACCTACAACTCCTTGAGTAATAAAAAATAAAAAAATAAAATAACGCATGCTTAAATAGTGGCAAAAGACTTATAAAAACAACTAAAAACCCAGAAGTCTCTGCCCGTTCTATCCCCAAAAGCAATTACTGTCAAGTTTTTTGAGATTTCTCTTTCATATTCCGAAATGCTATGTTTGTATTACTATTTTTTTATTTTTCTCTATTGAATATTGTCTACTTATCTGTTGCATGGAAGATGAGGAATTTTAATCCCTCCTTATCCCTCTTTCTGTCCTTCCAACAGAATTCTATCATAGTTTTAATTCAGTCAGTATTCAGAATTTTAAGATCATTTGCCTACTGTGGTAGGCAGCCTGTAAGATGGACCTAAATGATCATGTCTCCTAGTGTTTACAGCTTTGTGTAATCCCTTCCTTTTGAGTCACATGCTTCCAACTAATAGAATATTGCAATGTTAAATGGATTTCACTTTTGTGATTAGGATACAAAAGACTGGAACATCTGCCTTCCTAGCAGACTCCTTCTCTCTTGCTATCTTGGCTTTGAGGAAGCAATCAGTCATGTTGGAAAGGCCCAGGTGGCAAGAGATTGAAGGTAGATTCTGGCTCACAACCATCGTGAGACACTGAGACCATTTTTCCTACAGCCTGCAAAAATGTTGCCAACAAACACTGAGAGACTGCTGAAGCAGATCCTTCCCTAGTGAAGCCCTCAGATGAGACCATGGACTCTGGACTGACACTGTGCTTGCAGCTTTGTGAGAGACCATGAAGCAGAAGACCCAGCTAAGCCACACCCAAGTTCTTGACCCAAAGAAACTGTGAGATAATAAATGCATGTTGATTAAGTGGCTTAATTTGCAGTAATGTGCTATGCATCAATAGATGCATATATGGTTTATTCTGCAGGTATTGTTTACTCTGAACACTGGGATTATATTTCCTCTTGTATAACATTTTTATTTTCACTGTAGTTAATAATTGTCTTATTTTCTCATTTCTTAGTTTTCTTTGACCTTGTCTAGTAGTTTCTTGAGTTGGTCCCAAGACCTACAAGGAAGGAGAGTTATTTAAGCTTTTGAAACCAGATATTAACTAAGACAAACCCAAGCTGTACCCACATACCCAATATGATAAATAAAAAGAAATCAACATGTAGGTACTTTATAACCAAACTCTTGAAAACCAAAGATGAACATGAAAATTTAAAAGTAACCAAAGTATAGCAGACTCACGCACAGGGAAACAATGACCAAAATGACAACCAACTTCTCATTAGAATCAATGGAGCCGGAAAACAATGGAAACAATGGAACACCTTGAAGTACTTAAAGAAAGACAAAAGTAAAACAACTATTATCCTAGAATTCTATATCCAGCAAAATATCTTTTAAAAATAAAGGCAGGTATACATAGAAGACAGGACTTAACAAATGAATATGAATGCTGAATCATTAAATTTGTATCTCTTTTAGTCTCCAGTATTTTAGAGCAGCTAGAAGTAAAAACCTAAAATTGTGGAATTGTAACTCATGCCAAAGTCTGAAATATGTTCTACAACTAATTGTGGTGCTCTGCTTGGAAATTTGTAGCTGTTTTGTATATATGTTATTGTTCATTAAAAAAAGAAGGAAAAAAAGTCAATTGTGATGATAAAAAAGTATTTAAGCCCACTAACCTTCTATATCCTGGAGCAGCTAGAAGGAAAAATATGAGAGGATTGTATGGTAGCCCATGTCAAACTCTGGGATCTGTCCTGTAACCACTTTTTGAAGAGTGCTTTGAAAACTATTCTTTTTTATTTCTCTGCTTTGTATATATGTTATACTATACGATAAAAAAAGTTAAATAAATAAAGGCAGGGCAGGCCATGGTGGTTCAGCAGGCAGAGTTATTGCCTGCCATGCCAGAAACCTGGGTTCTACTCCCGGTGCCTGCCCATGCAAAATAAATAAATAAATAATTAAATAAATAAAGGCAAAGTAAAAACATTTTAGATAGACCGAAGTTGAGGGAATCTTTTGCCAACACACTGCAAGAAATACTAAAGGGAACTTCTAACATCAGACAGAATCCAGTTCTACAGAAAAGTATAAAGAACACCAGAAATGATTAATGTGTACAAATTTAAAAATGATATTTCTTTCTTCTTAAATTGTTAAAACTCAATTGATTATTAAAAGCAAAAATCAGTAACAATGTTCTGCGTGATTTAAAATATATTTAGAGATAACAATTATAATAAAAATAAGACAAAGGGAAAGGGGGAATATAAATAGAATTACACTATTTTAAGGTTCTTGCATTATGTATGAAGTGGTATTGTAATTATTCAAAGTGTATTGTGACAAGTTAAAGATTCATATTGAAATCCTTAGAAGAATCACTAAAAAATATATATATAAATTGGTGTAACTAAAAAGCCAATAGAAGAAATAAAAATAACTACTAAAAGATACTTGATTAATCCCAAAGGAGACAGGAAAGGAGTAGTAAAGGAAGAAAAGAGGGGTTAGATAGAAAAAAGATAACAAACCTAAAGTTATTATTATATTAGTAGTTGCATTAAATGTAAATGGATTAATTACTCCAATTAAAGGATATATAAGATTGATGTGGGGATAAAGATCAGTAACACCTAACAGCTACAATATAAGGCAATGGAAGTGGAATAAGAGACAAAGAATGTGAAAGAAGAGACAATCTTTCATAATAAAAATCACATGGTAAAAACATATGGTGAAACCTACTGACTTTATAAACAGGGAGTTTAAAGTCCCAAATCAGTTAGGGGCTTGACTAAAATCAAAAGCTAGTCCATGTAAGAACTGAATCTAGTACTCAATATTTGTTTCTAGTGCCTGATGAAATGTCTAACAGAAAAAAAGGATCTCAGTGTGAGTTGATTGGTTGTTCTTTTCATAATGCTATGCTAATCTATAAAATTATAGATTTTAAAGGGTTTTTAAGTGTAGGCCTTAAAAACCATCAAGTCCCAACATCTCATTTTAAAAATGAGGAACTGAAATCCAGAAAAGATAAGAGACTTATGTAACTTCACATACTAGCTAATGGCAGGTCTAGAATCTAGGTCTCTTTTATGTTCGGTTCTTTGTACTTTGGTGTACAAAGTTATGATATATTGGTGTACTGGTTATGATATATTGATGAGAACATTGCACAAAGAGTGTTACCACAAATCAGACAGTAGACCTTTGAAGCAAACTGCATTTTTCAGTTCTCATTCAAGCAATATGAATGCATCTTTACGTGCTGTGCCTTGTCCTTACTGCCTTGTTCTTACTTCTTGGCCTCAAGAAGTCTTCATGTTTTCATTCATTCCTATTGTGTACAAGACACTGTGAGGGACAAAATGATCAGCCAAACACATATTCATCAAAGACTTAAAATGTCTAGTAGAAGTGCCAAGATATATGCACAAATTACTACAATGCAGTGAGGATATAATGAACCAAAAGAGGGTGGGGGGAAAAGTGTCGCAGGTGTTCAAAATGAGATGTTAGATCATCATATGGATATTTGAAATGAGATGTTAGATCACCATGTGGATATTCAAAATGAGATATTAGATCATCATGTGGATATTTGAAAGGTGAGTGAGTTTCCAACAGAGATGGATGACAGCAAAGATTTTAGGCTAATGCAACAAAGTGAGCAAAGAATGGAATTAGGGAAACTTCTTTCCCTACATTTGGTCAAAGGAATAGTGCAATTTATGTGGAACAAGGGTTACATTTAGGAAGCAGTAGGAGATAATGATGGGAAGATAGGTTGGAAACTGATAATACCTTGACTACTTGTTCAAAGACTTTGGGGTTTATTTTGTAGATCAGTGGTTCTACGACTTTTTTTTTTTTAGCACGCAGTAGCATCACCTGGAGAGCTGGATGAAAACACAGATTTTGGGGTCCCAGAGTGTTGGATTCAGAATTTGCGTTTTTAACAAGTTTCCAGGTGGCACTAATGCTGCTGGTTCAGGGCTGCACCTTGGGAACCACTACAGAAGGCAATGGAGAGTCGCTGAAGGTTTCTAGTCCCAGTGTGAGCAAATGAGGACTGAAATTGGGAAAACGAATATTAAAAGGGCAAGCCTTCATGGAAGTAAACTTTGCCGAAGATAGCTAGAAAAAAAAATGAAGAAAATGATGAGAAAGAGAAAGCAGTCAAAGGAGAATCAAGCTTGGGAGAAACAAGCAGTTTGAGTTTCAGCAGAATGCACTGCTGTACCACATGGGACTGGTGTTTCCATCAGTCCCTTCTCTCTCTCTGTCTCTCTTCCCCTCTTCCTTATTTTTTGGCCCAATCTTTCATCACTTTTCCAAGTCCATAAGCTAAGTTAACTTACAAAAGCCTACTTTCTGTCTTTGGACTTCAATTTTCTTAACTTTACAATGGAGTCCGACTAAATCCCATGGTTGTTTTTTTTTTTTTGTCTTTCTTTTGTTCCCCATGTTCATTATTTTGAAAAAACAACATGAGCTGAGCTGCTTTGCTTCATTTGGGCTAGGTCCTTGATGCATCTCTATGGAACTCAAGGGGCTTCTAGGAGGAAAGTTTGGAAACCACGGCAATCTCTTTTTCAGTCCTAATGTAAAATGATTTCTGAGTTATAATTATGAGCTGATAAAAGTTTCACCTTAAACAAGAAAGACAAAAAAACAACAACAACAGAGATCCAAAACTTAGTGGCAGCCAGCAATTCTGGTACCTAGACAAAACACTTCAGAAAAAAGGCCTGTCGAGTTTGCTCATTACAAAATAAACAGATGTTGGCATCTCCTAAAATAGAGATTACTTTGAAGTTATTTATTCCTGTGGAGAATTGGAAAGGAAGAATATAGATCAATGATCAGGACCACACTGATATTTAAATCTCAAAAGACAATGTGATTGTTAACACATCTATACTTATTCAGATAATTCCATTAAAACAAGTTTCACATATTTTTAAGTGCAGATTTTGGTTATGTTTTAGAGGTTCTCTGGTAACAATTTTATGGATTTAAAGCACTTTGAATTAGGAGATGAATTTTTTGGAGTTACATGTATCTTGTGATTAGCATTTAAGCATATACTTCTTTTTACTATTACTAGGTCTTTGTTGTTATTTCCACCATTTTTGTTTAACATAATCTATCTCCTTTGTCTTCAAAAGGTAATATTCAGAAATTAGTGCAATATTTGTTTCTGTATTTATGATTAATAGAAAATTCCCCTCTCCTGAGCACATTTACAGCAGAAATAATATCAAATGCTTAGGAAAGAAAATACCAAATACAATTTAATTGCCTGAAACATCATAGCTGAATTTGGATGCCAGAAGTCCCTTTTAAAACTGTAGCTCTTTTTGTGATAAAAGAGTACTTCAGCAATAAGTTTGAGTAGAAGCTGTAAGAAGCGTGGGAGGAAATTGAAAACAGGGACAGGCATAGCACTTTATTGTAGGTGTTTTTTTTCCTTTCTTCTTCATGATGTCAGTTCTGTACGAATTTAATCGCAGCACGTTACCTTCCTTTTGGGAATTTTCACATCTTTTAAAGCCCACCTGGTTGTTAATGTCAGTTCTCTCTCTCTCCCTCTTTTTCTTTTAAAGAACAATTGTTAAGAGTCTTTGATGCTTACTTGAAAAATGTTCAATTCTGCTGGGTTCAAATGGGGCCAATTCAGACTCTGTCCTTGACTTTGACCAGAGAGAAAGTCTCAGGCAAATTTGGTTCACCCTGCATCACAAAAGACTTCCCAGAATTACAGAATGATTGCCTTTTTCAAAAGAGCCCAATGATTACCACATTAATTGAGGGGGCAATTCTTTCTCACCTATTGTGACTATACAGAAGAAACAGAGTTTGGAAAAAAATTAGGAGCTTACTTAAGAGTTACACAACCAGTTAATGACAGAGGTAGGAGGTAGCGCAACTTCCAAATAGTATTCTTTCCTGCCATGTGCCTATCTACTGTGCTGAAAGACTGGGTTCTCTAATGGATCCTTTGTAGGCAGACTCTTGCCGATAAAGCTCAGGTCCCTAACAGATGTGTGGGGAGGAAGCTGTATATGGTACTGTGTTGCCACCTGTCTTCCTTTTTTCTTTTTTTTCCTTTTTTACCTTATCATCAGACGTATGTACTTATCCATGATGAGAGGAGCTTTTACTGAGTGACAGGAGGATTGATGAGTTAGTAGATAACGTGGGCATAGACCCCAATACACATCATGGCCATCATCCACCCCCTCTCCTATGGACCACACTTTACCTCTATAAGCAGGAACTCCTGAAGGTATGGAACATTATGCCTTTTGGTTAATGATTGAGGCCTGGTAGTCCCCTATTATATCCCTGAACTAGATTCACTACTTAAAAAAAAATTGAGATGTAATGAACACATAACAGAGATCATTTTGATGAGGTCTTAAATTATTTTCCAAATTTTATTATGAAAAAACATATGGAAACGTTGAAAGAACTGGATAGTGGACACCCATATTCCATTACCTCCAGTCAACAATTACATTTTACTGTATTTGCCTTATCATATATCTTTTCATCTACCCAAACAGCGATTTGCTTTATTTTCTTATGCCTTTTGAAACAATTTACAGATGTGTATATTTTACCCATGAACTCTTCATCATTCACATCAACTAGAGCTCAAGAGGTGTTTACATTTCCTTCTAAAATGTTCTATGACATGAAATATACAGATCTCAGGTACACAGTTTGATGAGTTCTGAGAACTGCATGCACCTGTGTTCTGGATTGAGTCATGTCCCCAACAAAGACATGCTCAAGTCCTAACCCCGGGTCCTATGGATGGGAACCCATCTGAAAATAGGATTCTTGAAGATGGTTTTAGTTAAGGTGAGGTCAAACTGAATCAGGATGGTCCTTCTTCCAATATGACCAGGGTCCTTATAAGTCATTATTTGGACACAGAAGGAGATGACAGTGGGAGTCAGGAAACAGAGGGCCATGTGATAGAGGCAAAATCGAGTTATGGATTGCTGGCAAGCCACCATCAGAACACTGCAAACCTCAGAGAAAGCACAGTCCTGCCAACACTTTGATTTTGAATTTCCACCCTCCAAAACTGTTAGACAGTAAATCCCCATTATTTAAGCCAACCTACCTATGGTATTTGCTATAACAGCCCTGGCAAACTAAGACACCCTGCACAACCCAACCTCCACAAAAATATGGACATTATCATCAACACAATTTCCTCATATTCCTTCTTAGTCAATTTTTTAAATCACATAACCCCATCACGACAACTAATGTTTTATCTCTTTTAAGAACCTCATTTGAATGAAACGTTGTAGGGCCATAAACCAGAGAAGCCATAAATTCTTAGATAAGATAACCACACATTCCCCATAAGCGCATTTGAAAGTGCACCCAATAAGACTATGTGTAGATTTCTCAGCAGAAACCATGGAAGCGAGAAGACAGTGGGATGATATATTTAAATTACTAAAAGAGAAAAACTGCCAACCCAGAATTCTAAACCCAGAAAAATTGTCCTTCAAAAATGAGGGAGAAATTAAAACATTTTCAGAGTACAGCAAAGTGGCAGGTTACAAGATCAACATTCAAAAATCTGTAGTGTTCCTATACACTAGTAATGAACAATCTGAGGGGGAAATCAAGAAATGAATCCCATTTACAATTGCAACTAAAAGAATAAAATACTTAGGAATAAATTTAACAAAAGAGACAAAAGACCTATACAAAGAAAACTACAAGAAACTGTTAAAAGAAATCACAGAAGACCTAAATAGATGGAAGGGCATACCGTGTTCATGGATTGGAAGACTAAATATAGTTAAAATGTCAATTCTACCTAAATTGATTTACAGATTCAACGCAATACCAATCGAAATCCCAACAACTTACTTTTCAGAAATAGAAAAACTAATAAGCAAATTTACCTGGAAGGGCAGGGTGCCCTGAATTGCTAAAAGTATCTTGAGGAAAAAAAACGAAGCTGGAGGTCTCACGCTGCCTGACTTTAAGGCATATTATGAAGCCACAGTGGTCAAAACACCATGGTACTGGCATAAAGATAGATATATTGACCAATGGAATCGAATAGAGTGTTCAGATATAGACCCTCTCATCTTTGGACATTTAATCTTTGATAAGGCAATCAAGCCAACTCACCTGGGAGAGAACAATCTCTTCAAAAACTGGTGCCTAGAGAACTGGATATCCATATGCAAAAGAATGAAAGAGGGCCCGTATCTCACACCATATACAAAAGTTAACTCAAAATGGATCAAAGATCTAAACATTAGGTCTAAGACCATAAAACAGTTAGGGGAAAATGTAGGGAAATATCTTATAAATCTTATAATTGGAGGAGGTTTTGTAGAACTTACACCCAAAGCAAGAGCACTGAAGAAAGAAATAAATAAATGGGAACTCCTCAAAATTAAACACTTTTGTGCATCAAAGAACTTCATCAAGAAAGTAAAAAGACAGCCTACACAATGGGAGACAATATTTGGAAACAACACATCAGATAAAGGTCTAGTATCCAGAATTTATAAAGAGATTGTTCAACTCAACAACAAAAAGACAGCCAATCCAATTACAAAATGGGAAAAAG
>PVIY010013906.1:19296-57993 GCA_004026745.1 Myrmecophaga tridactyla | reverse complement strand
GGTCCAAGAACCAGTCAGTCTTTGTTATGTCACACAAGATCCCTGACTAATTTGTTAAATGTGTTTCTCTGTAAATGCACTTAGCACTTGTGTGTTAAATATAAATCTGAGGCAAAGTTTTTCATATTTATGAAATAAAAACTGGGAAACTAGAAAGCTGTACGAGGGAAAGAGAGTCAGCCATGGATGGCAGGCTCAGGCAGCCCTGGACAGACTTTCAGCTGATTTTGCTAACCCAGTGTTTTCTTTCCTTCCTCTGGTTCAGAAGGGGATTGAAAATATGGTTTTCCATTGACGTATTAATTCCCAACAGCCTAACCCACATTTGATTTAGAAGGTGTCAGTTTATTTTTATTGGTATCTTATTGACAATTTAAATCTCACAAATATGTTTGTGTATATGATTTGCCAGTCTCTTAATATAAAAAATTTCCCGCATACAGAAAAGTTGAATCGCACAGCAAACACTATCTACTCAACTAGAGTCTACAATTAGCATTTTGTGATATTTACTTGTGCTGGTTTGAAAGGAAGTACGCCCCCTAAGAAAAGCCATGTTTTAATATAAATCTCATTTCATAAAGGTAGAATAATCTCTATTCAATACTGTATGTTTGAAACTGTGATTGGATCATCTTGCTGGTTGATGTGATTTAGTCAAGAATGGTTGTTTAAACTGGATTAAGGGACGACATGTCTCCACCCACTTGGGTGGGTCTTGATTAGTTTACTGGAGTCCTATAAAAGAGGAAACATTTTGGAGAAAGAGATTCAGAGAGAGCAACACTATGAAGCAGAGAGTCCACCAGTCATTGACCTTTGGAGATGAAGAAAGAAGACGCCTCCCGGGGAGCTTCATGAAACCAGAAGCCAGGAGAGAAAGCTAGCAGATGACACCGTATTCGCCATGTGCCCTTCCAGCCAAGAGAGAAGCCCTGACTGTTTTCACCATGTGCCTTCTCACTTGAGAGAGAAACCCTGAACTTCACCGGCCTTCTTGAACCAAGGTATCTTTCCCTGGATGCCTTTGACTGGACATTTCTATAGACTTGTTTTAATTGGGACATTTTCTCGGCCTTAGACTGTAAACTAGAAACTTATTAAATTCCCCTTTTAAAAGCCATTCCGTTAATGGTATATTGCATTCCGGCAGCTGGCAAACTAGAACAACTTTACCCATATATTTCCTCTGAACAAATCTCTTGATGAACCCATCTTATTATCTGATGCATTGCAAACTTCATCCGTTAACACTTCAGCATGGATATCGCCAAAAGACTTCAACATTGATTTACTATCTTTTCAAGGTACAATTTACCAACAGTAAGATGCACAAATCCTCGTGGGGTGTAACGCTGGCTGGGTTCTAATGCACGCGTGTCATTCCCGGACTCCCAGCAAGTGGAATATTGCCAGCACCCCAGACATTGCGTTTGTTTCTTCCCAGTCTCCCTCGTGCCCATCCCCTAGAGGCAACTGTTGTGTTTTGTGTTCTCCAAAGGCTATTCTATTCAAAAACTTTATATGATGGAAATACTAGAGTATTCACCCTTTTGTGCGAAGCTTCTTCCACTTGGCATAATGTGGTTTTTAGTCATCGAGGGTGCTGCACCGGTTGGGACTTTTGTCATTTTGATGGTAATAGGAATGCACCCCGTTTCTTCCTCCGTTCACTCACTGATGGAAACTTGGGCTGTTTCAAATTTTGCCTGTTATGAGAAAACCCATTATGAACTTTCATGGACAGGACTTTTTGTGGAGCTATGCTTTTTATTTCTTTTGGGTATTTACCTAGGAGTAGAATTGTAGTGTCAGTGCACAGGGATAGGATTAAATTTATCGGAAACTGCCGAACATTTTTTTAAAGTACTTGTACTTATTTACCCCTCAACAGCAATGGATTAGAGTTCCAGTTGCTCCACAAACTGGTAAACATGTGTTGTTTGTTCTGGTATTGTACCATGCCCATTAATGTGAACATAAGACTCTTGCAAATATATGTCTATTATCAACATCTTCCCATCCCACCTTTATAATTGTCATATTATTACATCTGTATACATTTTAAATCCCCAAAAGCAACCTTATATTTTTTTATTTAAATATCCATACATTTTATAGAACTTAGGAAAAAAATGCCTATTGATATATCTTCACACTTGCTTATACTTTCTTTTGTCATCACCAGTTCTCTATTACTTCCATACAGTGATTTTTAAAATTTAAGATAGTGTATTTTTCAGTTCTAAAATTTACATTTGGTATTTTTTATTGTTTCTCTCTCACTGCTGAGATTACTTATTTGTTTTCCATTTAAAAATACTCTTTGTTGTGTTCTTTTTAAAAATATTTTTATTGTAAACAACGAACAAACATTCTTGACATAGTTACAATCAATGGCTCACAATATCATCACATAGTTGTGTATTCATCACCATGATCATTTTTTTTTAACATTTGCAACTCTCCAACAACAGAAAAAAAAAAAGAAAAATCTCATACATGCCATACCCCTTACAACTCCCTCACATTGACCACCTGTATTTCAATCTACTCAATTTATTTTAACATTTTCCTCCCTATTATTTATTTCTTATTCATATTTTTTACTCATCTGTCCATACCATAGATAAAAGGAGCATTAGACACAAGGTTTTCACAATAACAGTCACACTGTGAAAGCTAAATAGTTATACAGTCATCTTTAAGAAATGTGGTTGTGGGAACACAGCTCTACAGTTCCAGATACTTCCCTCTAGCCACTCTAATACACCATAAATTTAAAGGGGATGTTTATATAATGTGTAAGAATAACCTCCAGGATAACCTCGTGTCTCTGAAATCTCTCAGCCACTGACACTTTATTTTGTCTCATTTCTCTCTTCCCCCTCTTGGTTGAGAAAGTTTTCTCAATCCCTGGATGCCAAGTCCCAGCTCATTCTAGGATTTCTGTCCCATGTTGCCAGGGAGGTTTACACCCCTGGGAGTCATGTCCCATGTAGATGGGGGGGCGGGGCAGTGAGTCCACTTGCAGTGTTGGCTGAGAGAGAGAGAGGCCACATCTGAGCAACAAAAGAGGTTCTCTTGGGGTGACTCTAAGGCCTAATTTTAAGTAGGTTTAGCCTATCCTTTGCAGGGATAAGTTTCATAGGGGCAAACCCCAAGATTGAGGGTCTGGCCTGTTGGTTTGGTTGTCCCCACTGTTTGTGAGAATATCAGGAATTCTCCAAATGGGGAAGTTGAATTTTCCCTCTTTCTCCCATTCCCCCAAGGGGACTTTGCAAATACTTCTTTATTCACTGTTCAAATTACTCTTGGATTTTTATCAGGGCATCACACCAACCTGGACAAACCTACAAAATTTCATGCCCTACTCAAGGTTCATGTACTTATGGGATTCAGTTAAACTGGCCACATAAATTAAATTAGGAAATGTACTAGTCAAATTATAAATTATGAACCAAATAAACATTTTTTGCTTTAGTCTCACACAGAAGTTGAAGTTTTAAAATATGAATTGCCATCTATTTTCAACACCCTGCAGTATTGACATTCCTTTGTTCTTCCTCATGCAAAAACATTTTATAATTTGTACATTTAGTCACTATCATTGTACTCTCTAGGCATTCCTAGATTATACCATCTCAGTTTTTATCATCTCTCTTTCCTTCTGGTTTCATATGTGCCCACAGCCCTCCTCCCTCTATCATTCTCTCATTCAGCTTCATTCAGTGTACTAACATCATTGTATTACAGTTAGGTAGCATTGTGCTATCCGTTTCTGAATTTTTACAATCAGTCCTGTTGTACAATCTGTATCCCTTCAGCTCCAATTACCCAATCTCTACCCTATTTCTATCTCTTGATAACCTGTATTCTTAACTGAAATTCTCCAAGTTCACTCATTAATGTTAGTTCATATCAACGAGACTGTACAGTATTTGTCCTTTGGTTTCTGGCTAATCTCACTCAGCATAATGTCCTCAAGGTCCATCCATGCTGTTACATACTTCATGACTTTATTCCATCTTACAGCTGCATAATATTCCATTGAATGTATATACTGTGCACAGCTTGCTTAACCACTCATCTGTTGATCAACATTTAGGCTGTTTCCATCTCTTGGCAATTGTAAATAATGCTGCTATAAACATTGGTGTGCAAATGTCCATTTGTGTCCTTGCCCTCATGTCCTCTGAATAGATACCTAGCAATGGTATTGCTGGATCATATGGCAATTCTGTACTTAGCTTCCTAAGGAACTGCCGAACTGCCTTCCAGAGTGGCTGTGACATTTTACATTCCCACCAACAGTGGGTCAGTGTACCTCTCTCTCCACATCCTCTCCAGCACTTGTTGTTTTCTGATTTTTTGATAATGGCCATTCTGGTGGATGTGAGATGATATCTCATTGTGGTTTTGATTTACATTTCCCTAATAGTCAGGGAAGTTGAGCACCTCTTCTGAGAGGTGTCTGTTCATGTATTTTGCCCATTTTGTAATTGGGTTGTTTGACTTTTTGTTGTTGAGTTGATATTCTGGATGCTAGACCCTATCTGATATGTTATTTCCAAATATTCTTTGTTGTGTTCTTGAGTATAGCTGTAAAAAAAAATGCTTTCAAATATTTATGTGTTAATTCCAACATCTGGGTCCTCTCAGTGTTAGTTTCCATTGATTGCGTTTTTCTTATTTATGGGTCACACTTTATTATTTATAGTATGTCAAGTTTTTTAAAAATATCCTGGGTGTAGTAGATGATGCGTTGCTATGTGCAGGAGCGTTCACTCAGTGGCAGCTCCTCCACAGTCACTAAAAGCAGGACCTCTACGTGCAGATTTTTAAAAATCCTTTCTGCCATTTGCAACCAAAAAGTGGGATTTTTCAGAAGAAAAATCAACAAAATCATGCAAACATACCACATTATATGCGCAAGCAAATTTAGTACAAAAACATCAAATAAAAACTGAAAATTTTGGTAAATTTTCCAGATATTTGCCAGAGGGTGGCAGAATTTTTTTTTTTGTATTTTATATATTTAGCTTTTTTCTCAATTGTCTTTTTACAAAGCACAAATGTAACAGAAAAATATATTATTTTTATAAAGCACAAATTTCAATCTCTAACAGGTATATATAAAATATTTATTTTGTTCACCCTTTGTTGCTTGTAATCACAAGTCAACTAAATTTATTTAGTCTAGATACTATTCAGAAAAAAATGTCCGTCCTAACTGTATGCATAAATGATCACTGGCTTTATGTCATTAGCATTATGTGACAACAGATTAAATTAAGGGGCTATAAATCAATACTGTGCAAAGGTTCATTGGCTATGTGCAGTTCATTTACACTTGCAATGTTTACATAATCTTAACAAAGTAACCCATATTGAATATGGCAATATATATTGCTCTGCTGGTTTTGTATGGGAAAAACAGGTGCAGCTTGATAGATTTAATGTCTATTGAAAAGGGGCTGCAATCTATAATATGACGTGAAAATTCTGGAAAATCTCAGCTGTTGACTGACTCTTCAAACTGATTGTTAGCAACTAACTGGGGACCTTTCCTGATGAATATACTTTGCTGATCTAAAAAAAAAAGGGTACAGCAAATTAACTGATGATATTTCAAAATGCAACTGTTACCTGACTGCAAAGCAAAGCAACTAAATTATAAAAAGGTTAATTTTGAGGACATGGACTAAAAGCATAATAGAAACAAATCAGTGGAAAAAACTGAAAGATAATAAATGTATGTTTTATTAATAACTTTAATTTATGGGCATAAAGTCAATGAAGCAATAATGGGGTGATGATAGCGTAAGTTAATTCCTTTATTCAATATTTAAGTTGATAAGTTTTGCCGAGGACCAGGTTTGGCTCTTGTTCATGCCCTATCGAGAATAGGCTCTGAATTCAAAAGCTGAATCAAATCTTACCCATCAATGGTACAAATTCATAGATTTATGCAAGATGTTTCTGCTGTGTGAGCTGAAGTTTCTTCACGTGTAAAATGGAGCCCCTAGAATGTGCCCAGTTCTGCTGATGAGGGATCATGGAATGAAGGCTCTGAAATAGCCTCTGAGTAAATATGACTTCCAGTCCAGCAACCCTTTTATTTCTATGCAATTTTGCTCACATTTTATTCTGTGGGGAACTGACAGGAATTCAATGATATGTTTTCTGAACTCATACAATACACAGTAAAATAATTTTTGCCAGCCGTCTTCACTTTTTGGCCCCCTTTATGATACTCGGTTCTGGAAAGTTAGGCCTGGATGGCTGAAGCCGAGTCCTGCAGGATGGCCCCAAGCAGGGCATCGGGCTTCCTAAGAAGCAACGTACAGCCCCGTCAGCGTCGTGGGCAGGAGGGAAGACAGGGATCTCCAGGCAAAACCTCACACGCCTTGGGGGGCTTCAGAATTGTTGGCCGCTGCCTGAGATGGCTTCTGAGTGAGTGACCTGGTCTCTGGCTAGGGACCAGAACTAGCCGGACTAAAAAACCCATCCTGCAGGCCAGAAGGATGAGATGCCGAGTTCTGTCCTCCTGAAATCAGGATACCCCCCATATCTCATCCTTCTTACTACCCTTTTTATCCTTACTCAGTGAGTCAAACTGGAGGGAAAACGCCACTGAAGCAATTACTAATAGTGACAGACGTGTTGTTTTTGATATATGTGTGTGGACCACATTTTTACTCCATGTGTAATTTATATATATAAGTGTCTGCCTACCTATAGCTATACTTCAGCAATCGCTGTGTAACCGTATGACCTTGCAGTTAGAACCTTCACCAATTCTTGTCCTCTCTCAGACATGCCACTTGACATAAACTTCTGAGTAAAGTCCGTAAACACATGCTGTTCCCTCCCTAGAATGTTTGCTTTTTCCTTTTCCTCTACCTGATACATTTCTATTTATCCTTCAATTGAGATCACTTCTCACAATAAGCCCTTCTTTCATCCCTACTCTTTCTACTGTACCTGGAACATTTCTGGCACATTGTGCTCAAAATATATTTGTTGAAAGGATAATTGTATAGTTAAATATACAATGGTGATGAATGGCAGGAGAGGAAGATATACAGACAGACTTTAATTGTGTATTATGTACCAATTTATAGAATAAAATAACTATCACTAATTATTTAATTTTGGGGTTAATTTAATGCTCTGAAAAATATCATACCATAATTACCTTTTTAAATATACCCAAACGTACCACTTTGCTTCTGGGCCATACATCTTCATTTGTCCTTCTTTTTCAGGTTTATTCCCTGCTGTGCTGAATCTTGCTTCAAATGCTCTTATCACTACCAATGCCACATGTGGAGAAAGAGGCCCGGAAATGTACTGCAAATTGGTAGAGCATGTTCCCGGACAGCCAGTGAGGAACCCCCAGTGTCGAATCTGCAATCAGAACAGTAGCAGTCCATACCGTAAGTATCTAAGTGTATGGGTGCTTACATGTGATTGAGTGCTTTTTTTAAAAAAATATTTTTATTGAGGAATATTCACAATATACAGCCCATCTGTAGTATACAATCAATAGCCCACAATATCATCACATAGTTGTGTATTCTCACCATGATCATTTTTAACATTTGTATCACTCCAGAAAAAAAAATAAAAAGAAAAAATTCATATATCCCATACCCCTAACACTCCTCTCATTGTCCACTATTATTTCAATTTAGCCAATTTTTTGCCCTTTATCCCCCACTATTGTTTGTTTATTTTTTATTCTTATTTTTAAACTCATCTACCCGTACTCTGCATAAAAGGAGCATCACATACAAGGTGTTCACAATCACACGGTCACACTGTAAAAGCTATATAGTTGTATAATCATCCTCAAGAATCAAGGCTACTGGGACACAGTTCGACAGCTTCAGGTACTTCCCTCCAGCCACTCCAGTACACAATAAACTAAAAAGGGATATCTGTATATGCGTGAGAATAACCTCCAGGATAACCTCTTGAACCTGTTTGAGATCTCTCAGCCTCTGAAACTTTATTTTGTCTCATTTCTCTTTTCCTTCTTTTGGTCACGAAGGTTTTCTCAATCCCCTGATGCCTGGCCTGGCTCACGTCCGGGAGTCAGGTCCCACATTGCCAGGGAGACTTCTATCCCTGGGAGTCATGTCCCACATAGAGGGGAGGCAGTGAGTTCCCCTGCTCAGTTTGCTTAGAGAAAGTGGTCACATCTGAGCAACAAATGTGGTTCTCTGGGGGAGACTCTTAGACATCGTTATAAGTAGGCTTAGCTTCTCCTCTGCAAGACTAAGTTTCATAAGGGTGAACCCCAAGATCAAGGGCTTGGCCTATTGGTTTGCTTGTCCCCACTGCCTGTGAGAATATCAGGAATTCTCCACATGGGAAAGTTGAATATTTCCTCCTCTCTCCCCAGTCCCCTAAGGGGACTTTGCAAATACTTTTTATTCTCTGCCCAAATTACTCTGGGCTATATTGGGGTATCACATTGACCTACACAAATCAACAAGATCTCATACCTTATTCAAGATTCCATGGAATTATGTTATTCACATAAACTGACCATGCAAGTTAAATTAAGTAATGCACTACCTAAAACATAAATTTTGTACCAAATAAATATCTTTCCTTTTGGTCCCACACAAAAAGTAAAGTTTTAAAATAAGGACCATATCATCTTTTACCTTAGTCCTGTCCAGATCAGCTTCATTAATATCTCTAGTCGAAGTCTGATGATTTTGTCAACTTTTTAAACAGCTCGTATATGGGGTACTGCTGACTTTCATAGCTTCAGAGCTCTAACTCAGAGTCTCAGGTGTCACATAAACACACGAAGTTTCTGGGAATGACCAAGTTATATACCAACAGCTCAGTATCTTGGAATTTAGAGATAACAGTTACAACTCCTGAATATTTGTGACTGCTGAAAAAGCTTACTATCTAGGACCCTTTACCATCGGCCCCAACCTGATAAACCAAGCTCTTGACTTCAGTTCACCGAGTTTTTATGTTATGGTTGGTCCATGTGAGTGAGGCATGATAATGTTTGTCTTTTTGTTCCTGACATTTCATTCAACATATAGTCTTTAAGGCTCATTCATCTAGTGGCATGCCTCACACTTCATTCCTTCTTGCAGTTGCGCAGTAGTCCATTGTATGTGTGCACCACAGCTCCCCCTTCCATTCCTCAGTCGTTGTACCCTTAGGCCACCTCCATCCATTGTGAATCATGAACACGCGGCCACCATAAACACCAGTGTGCAAATGTCCATTCTTGTCCCCATGCTCAGTGCCTCCAGGTATATACTGAGCAGTGGGGTCTGCAAGATCCCATGGCAGCTCCACCCCTGGCCTCCTGTGGGGCCACCACACTGCCCTCCAAGGGGCTGCGCCTCTCAGCTTCCCTACAATAGTGAGTAGGTACGTCTCTCTCTCTCCACATTTTCTCTAGCACTTGGTTCTGGTTGAGTGATTTTGAGGCCAAGTTGTATTAAAACCAAAGGGCTTACCCAGCACAAAGGGACCAATAAAATGGAAAAAGCTTTCATCCAAATAATTTGCTTTTTCTTTAATCTCAAAAAGAAAGACAGGAGGTATTTTTGCCTTCTTCCTTGGAGCCAGTTACAGGGAAAAGAGCATGTCCCCTTCTCTATTATATAATTAGGAATGCTGAAAGTGTTAATATGTTGGGAGAATTGGGATGTTTATCATTAAAATGGGTGATCTTACAGATCATGGAATGTTTAAAAAAAAAAAAAAAGCAGTTAAGGCACCAAAGAAGGCCGCCATGGGAAACCTACTGGCCTCCTCTGATAGTGATTCTGGGTGTTTTCCAGGGTGTGGGTCGAGGTACAGGAGGAGTGAGAGTGAGGCAGTGTCCCGCGTTGCCCTTCTTGTGTAGAATGAGATAAGCAAAGGGCGTGGCCAGAGCCCCGTGGGAACATTAGAAGCTAAGGCAAGGAGCGCGGGTGGGGACCGGAAGGCAGTGGAGGGAAGCAGCACTCAGGGAGCCAGGAGATTAACTCATCAGGTACCTGGAGAAGAAAAGCACTTTCAGGAAGAGGGAACAATCAACAATGTTAAAAGTGCTTCCCAGATATCAAGTAATACAAGCTTGAAGGAGGTTTCCCTTGATTTGGCAATGGGGGTGGCCATTGCTGACCTTCCTGGTGCCCTCAGTGGACTGAGATGGCAAGAGGCGCACAGCACTGTGTTGATAAGTGAATGGTGTAGAAGGAGAAAAGAGGAATATAGGAACATCCTCCCCAGTCTCCTTAGTGTGAGAAAGAAGGACCTGGGCAGAGGAGAATGTGGTATTGAGAAAGTCTTCAAACACAGGAGATATTTGTGTCCGTTTTAATGCTGTGGCCCAGGGACAGATTGAAGACAAAGGGAGAGTGGTGGTGCTATCACTCTGGAGGGAAAAACAGATAGGACATCAAGAGCAGGTGAAAACTTAAGTTTGGGAATGTGCACCTCTCAACTGGCTGAATCAGAAAGAGAGTAGGATGATCGGGGGAAAATAGAGAAAGCACTAGGGAGTAGAAATAGTTAGTAGGTGGTCTTGGTTTCCTCACTCAGCTAGGAGGAGGACCTGAGCCTAGGTCCTTTGCTAAGGGAAGAACTGCAAGTTTAGACTAGGTTCTTGGGTGCTTGGCAGAGGACTGCCGGGCCGTGCTGAGAACTGGCTGAGATCCCACTGGGGTAGAATAAAGGAATCAAATGTTTGGACAGATACTCGTGGAGTTTTACAGAGTAAGTGAAATGGAAGTCAAGGCCAAAGAATAAATGAATTAATAGACTATGAGTTTTTGGTTCATTAGGGGTGAAGATGAAGTCTGATGGGGAGAAGCTCCTGTTATTTCAGGGAATGATGGCCTTGAGGATTACTTAGAGAGCGTGAGAGAGCCTGAAGGCAGGCAACAGTGGTCGGGAGCGTGCGGTTTGTGTTTAGGATGGAGCAGACAGAGAGAGAGAGAGGATGTAGAAATGTAGAGAGGTGATAGATTAGATAGATAGAGAATACATTAGAGAGATGACAGGCAGGCAGGGAGATAGAGAAATGATAGATGGTAGACGATGGGTGAGAGACAGAGAGAGACAGAGAGACAGAGAGCTATTCAGCCTACATGTAGAATGTGAGAGCAAACAACTTGGGTACGGAAGCTAATTTAAGAAGCACTTCAAACAGTAATTTCAAGGGCTAAACCTTGTGGTACTTATTATAAATAATGTAGAATTTCTGAGAAGGAAAATATCAGTGGGAACCCAAGTCACAAGGGAAAACTCAAAGAAGATGGTAAGATTTAGCTGGGCATTAAAAAATATGAGTGTCTGAGATAAGAAGATGAGGCATTCCAGGAAAGTAGAGGAAGAAGGGAAATGTATACAATCATAGGGTCAGGATGGAAGAAAGATACAAAGATTGGAGCGGAATAAAATTGAAGGGAGAGTTTTGGAAAAATGGATGAGATACTTTTGCCAGATTGAGTCCAAGAACTACACTGTCACTTCCACCCTCAGAGCTCCACATTCAGGGCCTCTTGTGCCTGGGAGAAAGTGGCCTAGGCTTACAGTTTCACCCCTGTTTTCACATCGAGGTAAAAAGTGAATACAACGTTTTAGTTTGGCAAGATGCACATGAAGTATACTTTGTAGCTCCTCGTGTTCTTTGTTCGCATTGTTTTAAATTTATCACAGCCCAGATGTATTTTGTGTGATTATTATTATTTTTTCTTTACCAGCTCCATTACATTTCAAAGTCCTGTTCTGACACTAGAAATTTAGAAAGAAACCACATGGGATAATAAATCTGGAAGGTTTGCACTGAGTTTCCATATAAGGAAATTAAACTTGAACTTCCTGACTGTTAATAGATTATGCATCTCAATTAAAACTAGCAGTTTGCAAGATTTACTTCAATAATTTCCTGTCAGTCTTCAGTTGCATTTAGCCCTTGGGTTGACTTGCACAGCTCTCCCTGCTGAGGATGTTATAAGCTTCTATCTCTACTTGAATAAGGGAAATATGCCAACAATTAATGAGTATTTGCTAATTAATTTTGATTAAACTTTCATAATGGGGATTATGGTTAATTGTTGATTCATCTCCCAATCCTCCTTTTCGTGACTAATTCTCATATCAATTTGACCTGAAGTGGCAGATAAAAAAATTTCCAATTAGACAACTTCTCTCGCAATTACCTAAGAGCCATAGATTAGATTTCAAAATATGGCTGTTTCTGTGTTTTCCTCTCACACATTAAACCCTAGGTCTGTGAAGAAGATTTAGGAGGATGTTTGGGGAGGGTTTGCTGTGATATTTATTTTATTTGAATCAGTGCCAGTGATATTTCATTTATGGCACCAATTCCTAACATACCGATTTCAGTAGCACCCACTCACACCACCAGAGGCATTTATCTGATATTTAGTTATGCTTCTGATATTTGCTGTCATTATAAAGACCTAACACCTTCTCTACCTTCAACAGAACAATTTAACTAGTGATAATTATTAAATATATTCAGCACTATTTACTTTCTATTAATGAGATAGGATGCTTCACTTCAGTGGATTGCTAATGGGATAAGACTTGGTACAAAACAAAGTCCATCTGCTGTTTAGTTGCACTAAATAATTCCCCAATAAAAATGGAATATTTTTAACCTGTCCTAATTCTTTATAATTAATATTTTTATTAGAGAAGTTGTGGGTCTACAGAACAATCGCGCATAAAATACTGGATTCCCACACACCGCCCCGTCACCACCACTTGCTTTGGTGTGGAAAATTTGTTACAATTCATGTTAACACTTCTTTTGTAATTCTACTATTTTTTTTTAACAGTAGTTACATTTGCTACCATTGATGAAAGATTATTAAGGTAGTTCTATAACTGTTGTCCATACCTTACATAAGGGCATTTCCCCCCATATCCCCTACCTGTTATTTGCTTTCCATGTATGCTGTATTACTCATCTGCCCATACATCAGATAAAGGGAGTGGCAATCACGAGGAGTTTACAGTCACGTGGTCACATGTTGTGGTTGTACAATCACTATCAAAGATCGTGATAGAAGTGCTTCCTTCTAGCTGTTCTCGCACACTAGAAACTTAAGTATCTATATAATGAATCAGTAGTTATAATCATTTGTTAAACTCTAACTTCTCAGTTATACCTCCTCCCTCTCATTTGATCATTCTCTCAATCTTCAGGGATATCCGGGCAATGACCGCTTTAACTTTGTCATGCTGGAAAGGCTGGTGACCTCATGGGGTAGAGGAATGGGCCTGGCTGGTGCTCTTGGAGAGGCTGGTACCTCTGGGTTTCAGGGCTCGTCTGGCATAGGAACCATCTGGAGGCCTTAAGTTTCTGAAAAAATAAGCTTACTAAGTGAAATGCTTATAGAATCTTAGAATTCAGGGTTTTCGGGACTGCCCTATATACTTTTACTATACGTAAATCAAAGCCAAAAGCCTTGTTTTCAGCTACACCAGTTTTAGCAGACTCTACTACTAATAATATTAGTATGGAATCATAAGTTTCACAATCTGAAAATAGCAAATTTATTGAATATTCAGTTTTTACTAAATTTTTTTCTTTTGAAGATGTTTACTAACAGACTGCTACTATACCAAGGACCTAATTTTGCTTGACTTTATTTTTAAATTAAGTGCAAAATTTTGTCTGAGATTCAGAATAGTGGGCATTTTGAACAGAAGTACCATTTAGTTCATGTACATGCATAATAATAATAATTTGAATTTTAATACTTGCAGTGTTCCTAAAATTACGCTGGGATTCAGAAGTTCCCATCCAAGGTGCTTTCACTGGTCCATTCCAATTTTTGGTGTGAAAATAAATTGGATACTTTTTTTTTTAATTGCCCTTCATTTTGATGTTTTTTTTTTACTTTTGTTGACTTTTGAATGACTTTTATTTTATAAAATAATACTGATGTTATATTAAATGGCAGCAAAATACATAGGAGATTGCTATTATTTGTAATTGGCATGTTTTCACTTGGAAAAATAAAACCCTGGAATGCCTCTGTCAGTTCCTGGAATCTCTCTATCATTTAAAAAAGTTTTTACCTTCCTCTGAAATCTAGAAACCACCCCCCTAAGCAGAGTTTTATTATCCGTGTTTCAAAGGTGGCACGGAGAGTTAAAGTGGCTGCCCGTGGTCAGGACTAGGTGACCGGGCATGGGTCTGGCTCCTCATATTCCAGCCCTTCATTTTCCAGATATTATCCTGCCTCATCACCACTTTTATTGGAATAAATTAAAATGTAGGCTGTTGAGTGCTGGCAGTTGGTTCCTTGCAGTGATGTGACTTGTTCACGGTTTGAGATATTCCTGCAATTTGCAAAAGGACTGTGTTCTAATCTGAAAGATTATTTATATTCTAACCTATTCATTTGAAATATCTTCCCAGAGAATTAGTGTTATAAATGTTCCCGAGACTGATATCCCCTATATTTAATCTATAAGGAACAGAAGAGTACAGAAAAGCAAAATTTTCACTCTATTTACATGTCTGCAGGAAAATATGCTGACCTCGAAGCGGAATGTAGGGACTTTCCCTCACTGTAGCTTTGGAACTAGAAGTAGGGTCGTCTCCAACCTCCCTGCCCCAGCCAGCCTCAGGGGGGTGGTTGAGCTGGGGTGTGTAGAGGAGGAGAAAAGGAATAGAACTTGTGTTTCCTGGAAAGTGAGAAGCAAAGATGCCAGGCAAGGACCACTAGCTGGGAACCAGAAAGGAGCGAGGCCTTTGGCAGCACAGGGCTGATGGCTGCCATTCTCAGACACGTGGAGCTCAACTGGAAGAGATGAGGAACTGTGAGGTTTGAGGATTGTACAAAGAAGGCAGGGAGCCAGAGGAAAGGAGCGTGAGATGTCAGTGATTGTCCACTCTCCACTTCCTGTCTCCAGTCGCCTTTTTAATTCTCACAATGGGTCCTGTCCTCATCCACCTGGAGTCAAGGTGAACCATTAGCCCCCGCCTGGTGGCAGGGTGGAGCTGCGTCTGCCATCCATGCCTGGCTTGTCATTATGGTCCAGACTTCCCTGAGACTGAGAATTACTGATGACGGGGACGGGCAGGTGCTGGGTGGGAGGTTTAAGGTACTTTCACTATATTTTTAAATAGCAGTGGAAAGTTGGCAAGTTAAAGGCTTACTGCGAGGAGCCTCGTAGGATGGACCTGACAGCATTTTATATTAAGACCACGTACGTATTGGATTGCCCAAGCCTTGGTAATAATGAATGTGTCAGAAGGGCAAATCTTCAAGTATCTTTCAACCATAATTCAGGGTTTTATGTTTCTGTTTACAAAGCCGATGGCAATCAGAACTGCCTCAAACTGTAGAGTTTTTGCTTCTTCAAATGATTGACACATCAATTCAATTTCAATATTATTTTTTCACACTTTATTTCTGTAGTTATCTTTAAAGTCACCCACTTGAGTTGACGGCCAGCATACTGGACAGCTTCTTCTCTGTGAGCCTTCACAGTGAACCACTTCCCACTACCAAAAAAAAAAAAAAAACAAAAAACCTGGCATCCAATAAACTCTGGATGGTGTGAATTGTTTTCTTCTATTATTTTATTGTTTTCAAGTTGTACATCCATTTGATGGCTGTTTTAATCTCGTCTGACTTTTTTTTTTTATAAAGAACTAGCTGTAAATTTAGTTAATTGATCTTTTCTCTTCCTTTCACACGCTGCTGTGGATTCGATAGAGAGACACCCAATTACAAACGCTATCGATGGAAAGAACACCTGGTGGCAGAGTCCCAGTATTAAGAATGGAATTGAATACCACTATGTGACAATCACACTAGATTTACAGCAGGTATAGTGCCTCTTTCTTATCATTTTCTACTGTTGAAATTGTGTCTTGGATTTTCTATTTGTTTGGTTAATAGTTCTTGGATAGCACTTGTTTAGTTAGAAGAAAGGGTACTTTATCTCCTCACCCTCCATTATTTACCTGTGGATACAGTGAACAAAGGGGGCTATTTATTTGGTATATTGTCATTTAAAACTATTTGGCATTTATTTCTAGCGCATAACTAAAATCCACATGAAAGGTTTAGTACTGAATTAGGAATTGACTCAGTCTTGACTCATTAGAGTTAATGATTTAAACATGCATCAAAAAAAAATTCACGTAAAGAAAATAGGATCGTGTCCTTAAAAAAACACAACATTCTTAAAAGAATGCAGTGCTCCCAGTCTGCTGGTGGTGTGGGTGCTTAAAGGTTTTTGGATAACAAGGCTCTTGAGTAAATTGCCTCAATTACTGAGAGTTGAGCAAGCTGTGCTGGTTGATTCTTAAATTAAACTGGGCCAGTAACTCAGGTAACAAGCCTAGTGGTCGTGTACAGTTGGAGCTGGAAGTTTGCGTTTGTTCTGCATAGGACTTGAGCTGCTTCTGCCGGGAATATTAAGGTCAGGCTGAAGTCGTGCCTCAGGAATGAGCCCTCACCCCAGTTATTTCAGCTTGCAAATAGGAGGGGATCTGGAAGAAAGGTTCCCCTATTGTATTAGTTAGGGTTCTCTAGAGAAACAGAATCAACAAGAACACTCGTAAATATAAAATTTTTTGAAGTGTCTCACGTGACCGCAGGAACGCAGAGTCCAGAATCCACAGGGCAGGCTGTGAAACCGACGATTCCGATGGAGGGTCTGGATGAACTCCACAGGAGAGGCTCGCCAGCCGAAACAGGAGGAGAGCCTGTCTGTTCTGAATCCTCCTTAAAAGGCTTCCAGTGATTAGATTAAGCATCACTCATTGCAGAAGACACTCAAATGGAATCAGCTGTGGATGCAGCTGACATGATCATGATTTAATTCTATGAAATGTCCTCATCGCAACAGGCAGGTCAGCACTTGCCCAACCAGACAAGCAGGTCCCACCACCTGGCCAAGCTGACACATGAACCTGACCATGGCACCTGTTTTGTTGCTGTTATTCCGAATACAAAGGCTTTTCCAGTTGCTCGGAGGCTGAACCCGGGGTGTGGACTGCGACAGCTGTCCAGCGTCAGCAGAGGAAAAGCCCCAGCACTCCTCCCTGGCCACGGGGACGCAGGGCAGGGCGGTGTGGGCTTAGTGCAGCGCATGCTGCAGGAGGCCATGTTTCCTCAGGTGACCGCTGTGTGGGGCCGGTCACCTTCTCCCAGGGCCAGCCAGGCCACAGGCAGCCCCTCACTGGATGCTGTGCCCACCTCCTTCCTCAGAGTTCCGCTCCTCCCTCAGGGTCGGGCACGCTTGTAGCAAGGGATGCTCAGACCTGGGACTGGAAAGGCTGGAAGACACCCCTTCCTCCTGCCTGGGGCCCCCAGCACCTGAGCAGCCGCGGCACGGGGTGCGGTAGCTAAATTACCGGTGGCGTGGACTCCTTCTGCCGGGCTTGGTGCACAGCAGCTGAGCATCAGTCCTGAGTTAATAGAACTTCCCAGGAAGTCTCAGAGCCCTATCCAGGGATGGCGAGGCACGCTACCATGGTGGTAATTCATGTCCTAGGTCGGTTCCATCCTGGGCATGAGTTTCCTGGGGGTATGAGCCTTGAACGGGGCCTCATCCCCTTCCTAATGAGCGCGTGTCCTTTATCACTCACAGCTGCCCTCTCCCTTCCAGGTAATCCCTGGAAGCCTGCCCCAGGCAGGAAGGAATAGGCTGTCAGTAAGGAGGGGGCCAGCAAATGGGGGTGCTTGATTGCTCTGGATTACTCCCCACATCTTCCTTTAGACCACACCTGGACACAGGGGGTCGGTTACTACTATGATTTGCACAAATCACTTACATTACTCTTCGAGCCTAACCACAATATTATCTTACTTGTTAACAAACATAACAGCTTTTTTTCCCTTTTAATACACAACTGGATGGGGCAATCACAAGTTTTTACTCAAGCATTCCTATGCAACCTACCTATCATTAATTCAGCAAATCACAGAGTTCACAGGGAGGCCCTATCTAAATGAAGTCATTTCTCTCTCTCCTAAGAGATGTAAATTTACTTTGCATCCCTACTCATCCATTTTCACATGGTTTCTTAAGGGTCATGTGAGTTTGTTTCTCCTGTTTTCTCAGCCTTCCATTTAGTTTAGTAGCCTTAAGATTGGTGAATACTTCTAAGTTGACTTTTAAAAATCAGTCTTTAATATATGTGGTAGAACTGTGTTTATGACCCAGGTTTCCTTGACTCCAAAATCTGGAATAGACCTTGTGAGCATGCTAGAGTAGAGGCATCCTAGAATCACATCCCAGATGGCTCCCTCTCATATCCTTCTCTACCTTTAGCCCCCCCACCACTCCCTGAAAGTCAACTAACTGTGTGTTCAAGGGAAGGAGGCAAAGGTAATGCACAGAATGGAAGAAACCCTTATCTCCAGTTGATTTAAGGTTTTAATTTAACCAATGACTTTAATGATGTAAAAGTGAAGAAGGTTTTGTAATCAGGTTTTATGATGGAATTCTTCAGATTTCACAGCCTTTGGAGTAATGAACTGTGGAGCTTATTCATAGCACATACTCCTACTCGGTTAAGGAGGAAAGCTGCAAGAAGGCGTGTTTCAATGCATTGTCAACAGAGAATGAGGACCTCCTAAGTATTTCATTGCCTTCTCATCACAATCCTATAGGGCAGCGAGTATTATTGCCCCTGATTAACAGTTGGAGAACACTGAGACAGAGAAGTGAAGTGCCTTGGCCCACGCTACACAGCTTATTGATGGCAGAGCTGGGAATTTCAACCTGAATAGTCTGAATCCAGTCTCCAAACTCTTAGCCACTAGCCCCAGTATTTCCTGAATAGGGATCTGAAGCCTTAGCCTCGGGAGCACATGAGAATTTTTTGTGTTTGTTTTTAAGTGGTCCATGCATCGTCCAGGTTCAGGAAACCTTACAGTGTGTTCTCCTGGCTTCTGTAATGCAGAGGGGCTGGAGCTCTGCTTCTAGTGTGCCCTGGGATGCCTGTGTCACATGCATGACTTCTGTCTCTCACCTACATCGGGAAGGACTAATGGGTTGTTATTCAACACAGTATGAACGTCACCCGAGGGGGAGAAAAGGGCAGTAGTTATAGTGAATAGGTGAATACCAAACCATTGATTCAGCAGGAAGTTTGACCATTTATTTTCTCTCCTTTTTATTTTGAGATGTATGACTTCCAGTATTTGTGTTGATATAGACTTGGCTTCTCTGTGAAACATTTTAAATAAAGTACAATGTATGTATGTAAGCAGCAACCATTGGATTTCCTTTATTAAATCATTACAGATTACACTGGGAAATTTCTTCTACATTTAACATTCAAGATAAGTACTGGAAAAGATGTAACAATTTATTTAGAAGAAAGTTGCAACTTGTAAGTGTATTGTTTTAGTTTTATTATTAAGGGATTATTAACTTTTCCCAATTCTGCTATTTACTCACAGCATATCTGGAGCAAATGACTTAATCATGCTGTGCCCTGACTTCAAGATTAGCAAAATAAATATTATAATATCATGGCAAGAAATTTGAAATAATGATAATAGCACTATAACAACTAAACTCCATCTGGCAATTATGGTTATTATGAAGACCTAGTATCAGAATAGATTTGGAGAGGAGCTTTAACTATTTCCAGTAATAAGTATGTAAAAACCCCAGTATGTCAGCAAATAAAATATACAGTAATTTAAAAAACAATAATAGGGACTTGAAGTTTGATGGGGTGTCTTAAACACTCCATTTTAGATCCTTTCCAGCCAGATTTTCGCACAGTATGACACCTGACCTCATTTTTATGATTTAAAAAATCTGGCTGCTTTCTCAGTCTTTTCTTTCAATTTGTTTAGGGAGAGAGCTGATTGACAGAGGGACAGCTTTTATTATTATTATTAGAGACGCTGTCGGCTTACAAAAGAATCATGCAGAAAACAGAGTTCCCATGTACTCCTGCTGCACGGTTCTACCTGTCATTTGCACTTTGCATCCGTGTGGTTCCTTTGTTACGTTTGTTGAAGGAATATTATTATGATTGTATTATTAACTAAAGTCCATGGTTAGGGTTCACTGTATGTGTGGTTCAGTCCTATGTTTGTTTTTTATTTTTATTCTAGTTACATGTCTATATATAACTTAAAATTGAGGGGCAGCTTTTTAGTAGACTTTGTCGATATATACTGAGGTCCTGGGCTCTCCGGGGTACTCGAGGTTCGCCGTCATCTGTGTTTGCCTGAGCTGCCATCACAGGTGCCACAGACTGGCTGGGGGCTGACGGAAGTTTATCGCTTCTCGTTGTGGGGGGGCTGCCTCGGGGTTCGCTGGAGCTTGGCTGGGGGGCAGTCCCGGGCCGCGGCACCTCCTCCCTCCGCTCCTGGGTTCTCACTGGCCTCCTGCGTTCTGGCTCCTTCCTGCACCCTTCTCTTCATAAGGCTCCCCGTAATGGGATTAAGACGTACTCTCATTTAGTTGGCCACACTAAATGAAAATGACATGTTCAACAGGGTCACTGTGAAAAGCCCAGGAGTGTGGATTAAGATTAAGGACATGTCTAAATTGGGGTGCACAGGGCGATCTGCTCCGCCTGTGGAATCAGTCACAGCCGGGGGTCTCTTCCAGCCTGGTGAATAATTCCGTTTTTTCGCGTGGGTGTCGCCCCTGAATCGGAAACTGCAGTGATCAGGAAAGATTGTCTCAGGGTACAGAGGTCCCACCCACCTGTGCTCTGCCTGCATACTTTATTCATCGGCCTTAGGGGCATTTTTAATGAGACAGGTTATTCATGTTTTAAACATGAAACAGTTTTGGAAGGAGACAGAGTTAGCATCGCCATAAAATATTACTATACTGTTTTTGTTTTTTTTTTTTGCATAGGCAGGCACCGGGAATTGAACCCAGGTCTCCAGCATGGTGGGCGAGAGCACTGCCTGCTGAGCCACCCCCGCCCGCCTGAAATGTTTCTACACCTTAAAAATCTATATAAGTGGCACAGAATAATTTTTCCTAAAGCCTTGAACCCTTTAGAGTAACGATTGAACCCTCATGTAAGAATAAAGCATGAAATAGATTGAAGTACTTCATTCATTCAAGATGTTTGTTAATTTACATATAAAAGGGTGCTCAAATTTCCGTCTTGTCAGGAAATCTTTATTCCTTCATCTCATCCCTTTTCTTACACTGTCTTCTTACTATTTCTCATTAAAGGAACCTGTTGTTCTATAGATGAGAGAGCATTATTAGCTCCACCTGTTAATAAATTGGAGAAAGTGAGATAGGTACAATTCATAATTCATTATTCCATTGGTAAAAAAAGGATATAAATGATATCCTGACCTTTAATATTAGAGAAGAAAAGAAGAGATATACAGGTAAAGTGTTAAAAGGCCATTTAGGATTTAAACGGCCTGTGCTGAGTATGCTTCCATTCAGCACAGTCTGAGCCTCTCCCCGGACACTGTGAAGGCGTTAGCCCGGGCACCCCATCAGATGCCCGCTGCCGTGGGGTCCCATCGGACTGTGAGTCCCTGAGGGCACAGGTGGCCCCGGGTTCCGTCCACGGCGGGAGCTCCGTGGGTGACAGGGCTGCACGGCCGCTCTGCAGAAGGCGGTGTCTGCCACTCGTGCTCACGTTTGCTCGTGACACTTCCTGGGTCACTGCTCAGTGGACGGACACAAAACTAAGCACAGAGATTATAATCCACACTTTGATTATGCACTGTTAGGCCTTGTCTACTATAGCACAGTATCAATATAATCGTCACTCTTTACCAGCTTTACATTTTTAAATAACACTGATTTGAGTAGGATCTGTGGTTAATTAGTAAGTGTGCTCTCCCTCTAAATTAATTTGCGCTGACCTTTGAGTCATTAATAAAGGGGACACCCAGTGCCAGTGTCCGCGCTTTGCAGAGCATTAGTTCTAAGTGGCCTCCACGCCTCTTGTTAGACTAGGTCCAATCCGGTGACTCCTCCGCTCGCAGCCCTGGGGCCGCCTGCTCTGGGCAGGAAGCCACGCCAGGGGCCACGCGCCCTCCGGGGCCTTATCACCGGACACCTCCTCTCTGGGCGCTGCTCCTCTCCTGCTGCTGTGCCCTCCTAACTCCTGTGTGTCCTGGCATACCCAGGCAGGTGCTGCTTCAGGGCCTTTGCACCTGCTGCCCCTTCTGCATGGAGTGAGTATCCCCTTCTTTCGGTTTTTATTTTATTTACCCCCAACTTACTTGAGCTTGCAACCCCTCCCCACTTCCTAACCTACCTCCCACCTTTTTTTTTTTATTATTCCTCCATAGAACATAACACCATCTCACTTAATATACTGTTTTACTTATTTATGCTATATATTGTTTGTCTTCCCTTACTAAATGTAAATTTCATGAAAGTTGAGCTAGTGTCTGCTTTTTTTTTAAAATTGTCACATTCTGCACACTTAGAACAGTGTCAATATATAGGAGACCCTCAATATTTATTGCACAATTGAATGAATAGACAATGCAAATCACCAATTCATAATCTGAGAGTCTGGTTAAAGCTGGAAATTGAACAAAAGGTTAAAAATCCTCACTGTTCTGTTTCTCACGATAAAATACACTGTGCATTTTTTAAATGTATGGAATATCCTTTAAGTCTCTGGATGAATACCACTAAGTAAATTTTCTCTCTAATCGTCTTTCTAAACATGTTCAATTCAGTCATACTTGTCAGTCTCTATGACTTTACCACATATACAGCTTTATTTGTGGAAAAAAAGGGGTTTTAATCAATTTCATTCTTTTTTTTGTATCAGAGAAGTCTGGGGCTATAATTATTTTTTTGCTTGATGTTATATATTTCTTCCTGGGGGGAGGGATGTAGGAATAAAAACGGGAAAGAAAGGTCATCGTCATGGTTTTTACACAACTGTGTTAGATGTAGAATATCATGTTATTTGCATATGAAATGCTGATAAAGTAAATTCTAGAATATCATGAAAATATAAATATTGTGAAGATACAAATCCTACCTCAAGTAGACTGAAGGTAACTGCCCTGGAAAATGCTTCTTCAAGCCAGGTGACAGAGTATTGCTTCTATAAAACTGAAACAATAAAACATAAGGAAGCGATCTGTGAAAGATGTGTGGGAAAAGATCTGTTAAAATGGTAACTAAATAAACTAAAAAATAAGAAAAGAGGACAAAGAAAAAAAGAAAAACAAGGAAAAGCTAAAGAAGGAAAGAAAAAAGAGGGGAAAAAAGGAAAAGGGAAGAAGAGAAAAAAGGAAAAAAGAAAAAAATTAATTCTTTTCTGGAAGTCTGAACAGAACTGCCTAATGTAGACTAAATGGACAGTCTTTCACAGCTGTCTGAGCTTTCTACCCAAAAGTCAATGGTATGTCATCATTTTGTTGTACTCCATTTTTATTCTCAGAGTCTAAGTTTTGTTGTTTTGTGTATGTGTGTGTGTGTGTGTGTATACACACATTTTTTCTAGGAAATTGACTACAAAATTAAGTTATGAGATAGTGTATATACTGTCATTCATAAATAAGAGGGATTTTTCAAGATTACTCCAAGTCTCTAAAGCACAAACATGGCAAGGAAGATGTGAATAAGGAGAAGGAGAAAGAAGGAGATAGGACACGTCTCTTTATCTATTACTGAGAGTTCATTAACCCTAGAAAAATAAAATGTTGTCCCACTTTATGTAACGTGTCCCATTCCATGCTCCTTTATTTTTTTATTGTAAAATAGAGCTCATATTATATGAGTTCTTTATTAAGAGCATTATTATAAGAATAAAGTGATACAATTAGTGAATGTTGAAATAATGCTGAGGAGAGAACAAATGGGTTGAGTTGTAACTGGAATACTGGTTTAGTTAAATTGGCCTTTTCAAAAACTTTATTTCCCTACATTCTTGAATATGCTGGTATAAAATTATTCATAGACTCATTTCCTTTTTGATGTAGAAACAATCTCTAATGATGTCTTCTTTTTTATTCTAGATATGACTTTTTTTTTTCTTGACAACTTAGTAGTTTTTTAAAAAATCATTTTTTTGGTCTTTCCAAATTGTCAACTTTTGGTTTGGTTGATTTTTTTTATTGTGAGATTGCTATATTACATTGAATTCTGTTTTTATGTATTATTCTTTTTGGCTTGTAATCTTGAGATTTTTATTACCATAATTTTTCTAGCTTCTTGAAATGGATACTTAGGTAATATATTTTTCAGCCTTTCTTTCCTACATATTTGCTCTATATATGACTTTAGCTATATCTTACAAGTTTGATATGTTGCATTTTTATTATCATTTATTTTAAAATATTTTAAACTTTCCATTACAATTCCTCTAGATTATTTAGCAATGAAATGCTCAATTTTCATAATATTGAATATTTTTCTCATTATCACTTTTTTTGGTTATTTTTCTCTCCCTTAGTTCTACTGTAGTCAATATATTTTGCTACTCAGTATTTTGAGACCTTCTTTTCGTCCAGCATCTGGTAAAGAACATTTGGGCACATGAGAAGACTGTCAGGGACCTTCACTGGGTGACTCGATATTTCGCTTTCTGTCTTCCGCAGTGGCTGAACCATTGCACATCCCCACCAGCAACGAATCAGTATTCCAGTTTCTCCACATCCTCTCCAACATTTGTAGTTTCCTGTTTCTTTTGTGCCAGCCATTCTTATAGGTATGAGATAATATCTCGTTGTAGTTTTGATTAGCATTTCCCTAACAGCTAATGAAGATGAGGGTCTTTTCATGTGCTTTGTAGCCATTTGTATCTCCTCTTTGGAAAAATGTGTATTCATATCTTTTGCCCATTTTAGAATTGTATTATTTGTTCTTTTGTTGTTGAGTTGTAGGATTTCTTTATATATACGGCTTATCAAACCCTTATCAGATATATGGTTTCCAAATATTTTCTCCCATTGAGTTGGCTGCCTCTTCACCTTTTTGACAGTACTCTGAGGCACAGAAGCATTTGATTTTTGAGGACTTCCCATTTATCTATTTTTTTCTTATATTGCTTATGCTTTGGTGTAAGGTCTATGATGCTAACTCCTATTACTATGTCTTAAAGATTAACTCATTTGTACATAATATTATTTCTTGTATTGGGTTTTAAATGACCATATTTCCATTTTTTTAATTGTCCTATTTTCCGTTATTTCTTTCTCCTGACTTGCCTTCTTTTAGAATATTAAAGTTCCAACCCCCTGCCTCCCCCACATTTAACTCCCACATTTAACTATTCCATTTCTTCTTTCATTAGCTTGTGTCTTATGCATTGTCATCCTATTGTTGTATTAATTACCACAGAGAGTATAACATACATCCCTGATTTAGCAAAATCTGCTATAAATTATTGGTACATTCATCAATTCCTAGACCAGGCAAAGACCTTACAACACTTCACCTTTACCCCATCCCTCCTATCATATTTTATCCTGCAGTTCTCACGTGTTTAATTCTAGGTATATATTGAACTCCAACTTTTTCTGATGTACTTCTTTTATTCCTCTGTTAGTATACTTTCATCTGGGGTAATTTTCTGCTGCCTGGAGAACTCCTTTTAGTATTTCCTTTAATGAGGGTCCTGCTAGTGACCAATTTTCTCAATTTTGTCCTAAAAAAGTCTTTATTTTGCCTTCATTTTTCAATATTGCCTTCATTTTTGATGAATAGTTTTCATTGGGTATGGAATTCTTGATCGAAAGTTATTTTCTTTCAGCACTTTAAAGATGTCATACCATCATTGCTTGGAAATCATCATTTGTAAAGTTAAGTCAGTGGAAAATTTTACTGTTACTCCTTTGAAAGTTGGTTGTCTTTTTTTCATTGTTTCCTATAATTTTTTTCCTTTGATTTGTATTTAGATGTTTATCACAGTAGACCTAAGAATGATATTATTTGGATAAATATTATTTGGGATCAAAAGTTTCTGGCATATTTTATCAGTTTTGGAAAATTGCCAGCACATATTTTCTCAGATATTGTTGCCGTCCCTTCTTTTTCTCTTCTACTTCTGGGATACCAATGACACATGTGTTAGACTATTCACCGTGACCATTATGAGCTCTAGGCTTTTCTTTATTTTTCTGTCTCCCCTCCACCCCACCTCTTTCTAGGATTCTTCAGTCTGTATGTTTTTTTTTGTTGTTGTTTGTTTTTGTTTACATGGGCAGGCACTGGATATCAAACCTGGGCCTCCAGCATAGCAGGCAAGAACACTGCCACTGAGTTTTATGTTTTTTTAATGATCTTTTAGATCTACTAGTCCTTTCTTCTCCTGGGTCTAGTATTTTCTTAAACACTAGAATTGACCAAATTCTTAATTTCAGTATTTTTTTAGTTTAGAATTTCTAGGTGGAATACTTTTTTTTTATAGATTCCAGACAAAATTCTCCATTTTGTCATCTAGAACCTATTAATCACATACAATTTATATTCTATGTTAACTGTAACTTTTAAAGCATTGTGAATCTGCTTCTAATGTCTTTTGCCACCCCCACCCTTGGTTTACTGATTCATGGCAAGCTGGTATTTTTGATTAAATATTATACGTTGTGTCTGAGAAGTTATAGAAATTCTAGATTATGTTATTATTCTCTTTAAGGGATTATTATTTTCCAATTAATATTGGAATTATTAGAATATTGAGGTATAATACTGGATTAATATTATTTCTAAGATTTAGAATAAGGCCAGATTACCTTGCTTCAAGCAGGAATTTAGGTATTTTGTGGCTTGGTTTTAAGTCTTTTGAGGGCCAATAATGGTTTGGCCTTATTTCTAAGGGTAGTCCTTCAGGTTTTCCAGCTGAAACCCTGCATTGTTTACCAGAGACGTTCCTTCTAGCCTGACCCTGAGCTCCAAACTTTGTCTTCCCAGCTCTGTGAGACTGCCCAAAGCTCTACTTAGCTTTTCCTCTCTTAGCACTTACTCTTTGCGTGGTTTTTTATCTTCTGGCCCCTCTACCACTTTGAATTTGGCCATCTCTTAAAGGCAACAACTGAGCAGAATGTAGGGCTCATTTCTTTATGGCTCATGATTCCTTACTTCCTAGCTAACTTGGTAGCCTTGAGTTCCAATGCTTGTCTTTGAAGTCCTGTGAACTGCCAGCTCTAGAATGTAGCTTTCTTTGTAACCCCTATTCTCCTGTCAGCAAATCAACAAATAACCCTGAGAACAAACTGGCCAACTCACTTTGATCTGTTTCTCTTTACTTGAATCTGGTTGCCTTGGTTGCTCTCTGATGTTTTCAAATAGCTTTTTTTTCAGTATTTTATGCAGCTTTTATAGTTGTTTTCTGCTGGATAAATATACACTTATTTATAGTTTAAAATAAATATTGGTATACTATTGATAAAAGTTTCCTTTTGCTCTTTGTAAATTTAAGGAACGGTCAGAATTATTGCTACAATATTAAAATATACTTATTACTGAGGTATTTTGGTAAGTTATGGGGTAAGCAAGAAAGAATATTGAAAGTTGGAACTATCTTAGAAAATATAGTTTTGAAAAATATGGTATTCATGAAATTGTCATCTGAGTAGACCTAAACAAAATAGGTGCTATTCCACGGAGGAAACACCACACCCCATAGCAGCTGCCCTGAGGAATGCATGAAGAACGTAATTTCACACTTATACATTCGAAAACTCTTATTGAGAACTGATGAATGGCGAGCACTCTTTTATAGTCATTAAAGAATCACAAGTTCTTGCTTTTGAAGAGTTTATATCCTTGAGAAGAGGGGTATGTGCTTGTGTGTATGCATGTCTGTTGAGGTGGGAGTGTTAAGGAGGGAAAAGGAATGCAGAATATTAAGTAAGCAAACACATTTAGAATAGTGAGATTTTCATGGAAAAAATAAAGCAAGATAATATGATAGTGATGAAATAATCTTCTTCACTTGTATATTCTAACCATGCATTTTTGAGTAAGTGATAATTGAGCTAAGAATTAAATAACAGAAAGTGCCAGGCTTGGAGAAAGCCAAGCAGACACAAAGTTGGTGTGCTGAGGAAGGGAGGGAAGCTATCTGGCTGCAGCTGGGTGCCCCAGGGGAAGGTGAGCATGCCATGGTATCAGGGAAGGCACTGGGCTTACCTCCTGCAGGGAGCAGAGAGTGAGCCATGATGAGGCGTTGGTGGTGACCTCTGAGGATAACGAGAAGCCTATGGAGGGATTTATGCTAGAGATAACGGGCTTCATTTACTTCATTAGAAATGCCACTCTTTCTGCTACGTGGAGAGTGATTGTAGCGAGGCAAGAGTGGAAGGTGGGTGGCCTCGCAGAAAGCCTGTGCAGTTTTCTAGCTGGAAGAGAATGGTGTGTGAGGCTAAGAGGATAAGTGGTAAAGATGGACAGATGGGGTAGGTTGTAAGTGACTTGGGAAATGGGTGTGGAGAGTGAAGTTAAAAATGTTGACTCTTAGGATTTGGGCCCCCCAAAATTCATTTTACCGAGATGGCATAAACTGAAGCAAGAACACATTGGAGATGTGGGGTAGTAATTAAGGGTTCTGGCTAAAATTAGTGACAGAAATTTGGGTATCACTGGCAAAGAGATTGCGTTGAGTGCTATAGCGCTTCTGCTTGAGGTCATCGGTCAAGAAAGTACAGACGATAAAGGGCCCAAGAACTGAATTCTAGGGACTTCAAATTCAGAGCTGAGTAAAACAGAGAAGGAGAGGAGGGTGAAATCAGAGAAGTCAAGGAGGGAGGGGCAACTGTGGCAGTGCAGCTGCTGAGAGGGATGAGGTAAACCGTCAGGCGTTAGAAGTATCAGAACACAGGAGGAAAAACATATTAAATTTCAATGAGTGATGACTTTTTTTTAATGCCACAGAATCTTTAATAAAAGGCAAATGACTCCAAACATTGAGATGTAATTTGGCACTCCTAGTGTAATGTTTCTATTAAGGTAGCAGCCAATAGAATTGTACAGAAAAAAAGGCATAGAAGAAGATTTTATCATTCTTTACTGATTAGCCAGGTTGTGTCTGAATGTTAAAAGTAATACATTCTCCTGTCAAAATAATTCAGCAATGTTTGTCTTTGCACATATTTAAATGTGACTTTTCAGTCAAGTTTGCTGTGGGAAGGTCATGGTAGATTAATCACAAATTAGCTGAAACAATGAACACAACTAAAATGAAAAATGACCTTATGATATAGTACAACCAAGGAAATAATTCTGAAACACTAATGAGCAGTTGCCTCTTAGCATTGGGTCATTATTATACTAATAAGTCAGGCTGGGGAACAAGGATGAATAATCTTCACAATACAGAGTAAATACTTAATTTAACTGTCTGCCTTCACAGTATTTACTTTTATTACTAAAATCTTGTAGTACAGGTTGAGATACATGATTTTTTCAGTAAAAAATATTTAAATACAATTTTAATTCCTGCTTCATTGTCAACATCACTTCCACTCTCAATTAATTAATTTTTAATCATAAGCTTTTCCATACATTAACATTGAGAATAATTTGTTTCATGAATGATTCTGGAAATATGTCGATATTTATAAAATGAAGTGCAAAAGTTTAAGCTAGCTAAAATATCCATTGTTGGTGGTTCTAAGTATATTGTTTGTTTTCTTAATTAAAAAAAAGTGAAATAACAAAAAAAACAGTGAAAACGTGCAAAAAAATGAATTGCAAAAACTGAAGACATGTAGTTAGTATAAATGTGAGGAAATTTTTTTCCACTTATTTTGGATACTGATTTAGTTTGTAAACTGCTGGAATGTGATATACTAGAAATGCAATGGCTTTTAAAAAGGCAATATATTAAGTTACAAGTTTACAGTTCTAAGGCCATGAAAATGTCCAAATTAAGGCACCAACAAGAGGTTACCTTCACTCAAGAAAGGCTGATGCTATCTGATCCACTCTGTCAGCTGGGAAGGCACAGGGTGATGTCGCTAGCTTTCTCTCCTCATTTCATAAGCCTCCCCCGGGGTGTTTTCTTTCTGCATCTCCAAAGGTCTCTGACTGTGTGGGCTCCAAAGCTGTTTCCAAAATATGGTTCTCTTTTAAAGGCTCTAGTAAGCAACCCCACCTTGAATGGGTGGAGACACATCTCCATGGAAACCACCTAATCAAAAGTTACCACCCACCATTGGAAAAATAAAAACGACCCCTCAAAGCAATATTGAATGAGGATTAAATGACATGGTTTTTCTGGGGTACACAATAGCTTCAAACTGGCACAGACACTTAAATGTTTCTAGAATATACTCAAGAAAATTAAACTAATGATAAAATATATTCTACTCTAAAATTACCATTTATTTTATTTTAGTATAGCTCACATAACTGAAGTATTCACAGAATTTTTTTGTGAATGGATAGCACCATTATATGATTAGCATAACTCCATTATCATTATTAGATTCAGCTGGACTTGCCTTCCTTTGCTATATGCGTCTAGATAAATAAAGCCTGGATGTAGACGCAGAGGGAAGGGAAAAGAGTAGGGGTATCGCTCTATTCGTTACGTGATGTGGAGTAGCCTTCGCCATGTGGTGTCGCGCCCTATCCATCTTTCTTTGAAGAGAACCTTATGGCGCGTCCTCATTCATCACTGATTCAATTCCCACTTCTTAAACTGCCCTTTGATATATCATAAATATTATTCTCTTACAAGCTGAAAATCAACAACACTATTTTCCACTTTCTTTAAAAAGAAAACCTACATTCTTGAACTCCTCTTTATTAAACACTGTCCTTTTCTTCTCAAGATGAGCAGTGTTTAACAGTTGACCCACATTGTCCATTATGGTCCGCCGCTTGGAGCATGCTGGGCTACAGACTTTTAGGCATGATTTCCCCATCTTTCTTAATGTAATACGGCACATTGTGAGAGAGATGTAATAACTTTGGGGCCGTGTGCTGTCAGGAAGCACGGGAGTGAAGGGTGCCTGTGTAAAACGTGAGCATTATGGCGCAGGAGAGATTCAGGCATTCTGTTCAGTGAAGTCAAGCCCTGGGCAGTGTTACTGAACTGCGTCGCAACGTAAGGCTCATGACGACTTACAAAGAGCCAGTTAGTGAATGAACTATTGTGTTTATTTTTGGTATGAATTATAGTTTTTATAATTATAATATAAAACATTTCATATTAAATAGAATATGCGAGTACTAGTGTCTGGGATTTCAGGTCAGGTATTTTTGTCTCTGAAAGACTCACTACTGGCACATTTGAGAACATATTTTGTCCAAGATCCTAGGCAAAATGTTCTGTATCAATCATCTCATGGGATTCTCTCAACTCTATCACAAACAATTATGAATGCTTACAGAATTAGAAATAGACAGATATTATTGCAGATGAGAAAAATTTGTTTAGATTCCACAGTTGGCAAGCAAGAGCCAGGGTCCAAACCCAGTTCTCTCTGACCTCAGAGCCTGCCTTCCGTTCTCCAGATGTAAGTCATGCATCTTAATTCCTGCCCCAACCTGAAAGGAATGAAATGCATAAGAATATGGGCTACTCTGCTGTGCATGACACTTTACATGTCCATAAGCATGCTAATAGCACAGAAAGCAAGAAGATAACTACAAAATTTATGAAAATTTAAAACTCCATTTCTAAGTGGAATTTAAGATTTGCCAGAACTGTTACTAATGCCTAACAAATGTAAAGATAGAATTTGAAATACTGAGTTGACTATTTAAAGGTCTAGCTGTGTCCTGGATTTTCTCACAGTGTTTGGAGAGAGTTATTGCGCTATTAAATGCTATTGATGGGTGATCATAAGTACCTTTTCTTTAAGGAATCATGTAGAATTTGTGGGTCTTTGATAAAAATTATTTGGCCAATTTAACTTCAATTACGGTAGACTAGACATTGTGCTCAAACAATTGAGGAAGATTATCATTGACCCAATTTGGTCAAAATGATTTCCAGGAGTTTAAATCTTTATTGTTGTTTTTTCATTTTTAATGTGATTCATTGATTTTCCTAAGGAAGGGCATCAAATTGCTCCCCAGTAGTCGTAGTGAAAGCCTGTCTCAATGTTTACTGTCAATACATTAGTAAGTCTTCATTTACTTAGAGATGTTAACTAGAATTCCATGGTCTGGATTTTATAAAAGAAATATTTCTGTAGACATAGAAAATAAGGGGAATCTCTTAAATGCAAGAAATTAAATGGTTTTTATATCATTATCAAATGTAGAAAAATTAAAGTCACGATGCTTAAAAACTTGCTAGAAAGAAATGGTTTATTATAAACCTGTTTAATCTGCGTACCAAATATTTATGTCGTATCTCACAATCAAAATATTCCTAAGAAATGAAGAGAACTTTGACAAAACAATATCTTGTATTTGAATAAGTACTCCATGCTTGGATTAGTGCGTGGAAGTTGCGTGTCCTGGCGTTGGCATATTTGCATGCAGAAATACGTGTGTGGTACCTGTGACCCTGCGTCACATTTTCATTGCCCTTCCCAGCCCCTGTGAAGGCGCTGGAGCCTGGCCCGTGGTCAGTGCCCGCCTGGCCGATGTACAGAAATAGACTATTGGGCTGCATCTTCCCATCTCTGCGCCTTCCTCCCTGTGTTTCTATGACTTTTCCTTAACTATATGCTTTCCCTTCTCAATAATAAGACCATATAAATTATACACTGCTGAGGAATAGCATGAATTATTATACCAACTCCTCAGACTTAACGCAGCGTTTTAGTGATCTGAATATTTTCAGCATCCTATAAAGTCAGAATGTACTATGTTGCTTCTCCTGTAGGATCCCACTTAAATCTCCCAAAGGGTTTGGTTTTAACAAAAAACGCTTGTATTTTTCTCTGTCGATTGTACAATGTGGGGTTCTTTCCTTGGGTATGCCCTAAAATGCTAGAAATAGATGGTATTCTAAATTGAAACAAAATGAGACTTTAATTTATTTGCATTCCTTTCCAAATTTGCCTATATCGTCAGTTCCTGAGAATAACTGTATCTTTATCTCTCCCTTCTGTATACTAACTATATTAAGATTTGCTTTAATTCTCTTGATTTTCATTGAAACTTCTATTGCCAAAATTATCTGTGATCTGCATGCCTACATAAATGCACTCTATCAAATGCCTTTTTCTTCAATTGTTTGTCATTATATTTTATTATTTCCAGTGGTGTGTATGTGTGTGTGTGTATGCTGTATGGTGGGGTCACATTTCATTATTTTTCCATGCGAATATCCTGTGATTGCAGCACCATTTGTTGAATTTTTGTTTACTGGGTTTTTGCTTATTTGTTTTGCTTGTTTGTTTATTTTTGGGGGAAGTGTGTGAGCCGGGAATGGAACGCGGGTCTTCCGCCTGGCAGGTGAGAATTCTACCACTGAACTACCCTTGCACCCCCAATTTCCAGTATGGTTTTAAACTAGTGTTTTTAATTTTCTTTTTAACCATTTGATTTTTCTGTTAGTGTTTTCCTATACATTGTTTTTCTCTTGAGTTTTTTACCTAGATTCCATAAGAAGGATGATTCTATTTAGGGATTTTATTGTCTCATGAACTAATTTTTGTTAAAGATTCTGCCCTTTTATCTTATAAAAGTTCATTGATAGCATTAACATTTGGGTTTCTTTCCTTCCAGGTCTCTTCTACACACACGCACACACATACACACAGGGACAGATACACTTACGTATTTTGAATTGGGAGTATACTGTAAATAAAGTTTTATATAGCCTGGGGTTTTTAAACTTGATACTATATCATGAGGCATTTCCCAATGTAATTACATCGTTTCTGAAATTTAGTTATTTAAAAATTAAATTGCAAATATGTGATCTTATAGTTCTGTTACCAGTTGTCCTTGGGCTTGTGGACTTTCTGAAATACAGGAGAGTGTAAGTGAGAAAGAATAGTTAACAGCATCCCAGGAAACACTGATGCTGTGTGGTGCTTGCCATCGTGTGAGTAGGCTGTAGGAGATTTCAAATCAAGTAATGCATGTCTGTCAATAGTAAATAAATCTTATAAACTTGTTCTATCACTGTGTCATTTACAGCCCCTTTTCTTCATTCTCTATTCATTACAATAATTAAAATGACCCCCCAAATAGCAACAACAAAAATACAATGACTATTGGCAGAGGTATTATAAAGTTAATTAGGTTAGGGACCCATGTGGACTTCACACTCAGTTAAAAGATATAACACTAATATAATTTCTCTCTCTCTCTCTCTCTTTACTTACTGCTATGTATTAACTAGGAAATAGGTGAAAGCATGGCTAGCCACAGAAATAATATTTAATGAGTGTCTACTATGGACCAGACACTGTTGTGGGCATTTCATATGTGCCATGTTTTGTAATCCCTTGATTTTATGAAGGAAGTATATTATTTTCATTCTCCAGAAGGAAAATATGAGACACTGAAAGGCTCTATGTCACACAGCCAGTAAGTCACAGAACCCATTTAACACTAAATTCCATCTGTCTCTTAACCAGTAATCCTACTCAAATGTCTAATAGAGCACCATAAACTTTACAGATAAAAACAGAAGTCTTGAAATCCTTCCCTGAAACATACACCTTTCTGTAAAGAGCACCCTTCTTAATCCAGTTGTTTAGGCAAACAAACAAAAAACAAAAACCTGGGAATTACCATTGATTATTCTTTGCCCCCTCATGTCCTATAGCCAAGTCCTGCAATGGTCCTGCCTTCAGTATGTCCTGAATCTGACCATTATTTACTTGCAGCTATACCACCCTAACCTCAGCACCATCATTTCCCACCAGGAGTACTCAAATAGCCACCTAACTAGTCTGTTTACAGCCATGTGCTCTCCTCATAACCCACTCATCAAACAGTGGCCAGAGTGCTCTTTTAAGAATGTACCTTGGCTCTCATCGCCCCTTTGCCCAGAAGTCCTCCAATGGCTTCCCAAAATACATACACCAAAAATCCATACCCACTACCATCTCCTGTACAGCTAATACGACCTGGCCCTGTGCGCTGCTTCCCCATCACAGCTGACTGCGTCTGCTGCTCTGTTTTATCCTAGCTGCACTGGCTTTCTTGGGATGCACCAAGGTCATTCCTGCTTCAGACTCTTTACACTTGCCATTTCCTCTGCCTTAAATGTTTTTCTTGTAATACCTTGATATGGTTTCATTTCTTGTGTCACTAAGGTTTCTGCCCACATCACCATCTTAAAAAATCCTTCCCTGATCTCTAACTATTAAAGAAACCTCTACTTAAAATTGTATCAATTATTCATTTACATTGTTCATCGCACGGGTTCCCCAGCAAGTATTTATCGACTGACTCTCCAGGTGATATAAAAGACCTGATTTGTAGCATTAGCCAATTTCTATGGTGTAGATACTTCCATGACGGCTGATTTCAAGCTATCAACACATAATGCCACTGAATGAGGAGTGTGAAGAGAGCTACACAAGTGGCTTTTGGAAGCCAGTGTAAGCTGGCTGCAGCCCACCATTGCTGTTTTGCCTGCTTTTTTAGAATATGAGACTCATAAGAGAGGAACTGTCTCATCACTGTCCTTCAACACCTAGATTAAAAGCACAGTGTGTTGCTCAATGATCTGTGTAATATAGAACGTGCTCCTCAGGGAAATTTACTGAATAAATGAATTTTTGAACTAATTAACGGATTGCCATGTGAACTTTAAAATATAGATAGAAATGCAAAATGTTAGGGGATGAAATAGGAATCTTGGAAAACAAAGTTAAGAATAATAGAAACCAAAGGAGGTTTGACTTCAGGTCTAACTGGAATCAGGAAGCCACCGCAATCCTCCCTAGAATATTATCTGCTTAACCTCACTAAAAGAGGTAACTGAGAATTTAGATGTTTAAATGATCCTGTTCCTATTTAAATAATTTCATTTATGTCTGGGTTGCAGAAATTAATCTGAAGTTAGTCTAGAAGGCTGTGTACTCTAAGCACTTGATGCATTTCTAAAACATTCATGTCAAGAATATCTACAATTCAAATCATGACCTTCTGTTGGCTTGCATTATAATTTTAAAATTTATAAGCTAGACATAATAAAGATTACACTAAGAATTATAATAGTCAAATTGCTCTTCTCACTTCTGTCAGTGATGCTACTTGACGCTGTATAACACTGAACCGGCAAACGATGGGAGAAAAGTCTCCTCCATACAGAATGTATGTCATGGTGGCTTCAGCAGTAAGTGGTGGCATTTACTGCCTTCTGTTGACATCACTGTTGGCAGTACCATCCATATCCTCACTGCAGACATGGATCCTGGGCTAAGGAAAAGTTAGGAAGCCTCCATCTTTTCTCTCTCTTACAATGCTTTGTTAGTAAGTAGTAATTTCCCAGCCATCCGCTGTTAGCTTAGGTTTAACAGTCTTGGATCCATAATGACACTGTTCGTCAAACTGTTTCTTGCCCTTTCTCAATTTACAGTTCTCTTCTCATATACTTTTAGAAGAGAAATTGCATAGATGTTCTGCTGTCCTCCATCCTCTGATAAGCAGCTGGACTCAGCTTATGGTGTCAGATTTTATTATTGAAGATCTTGCTGCTTGACCGTTTGAAACTAACTAGTTCTGGTTAATTAAACTGCACAAAAAGCTCCATGGATTATGTTTCATGACTTGGGTGTCACAGATGTACAAACAATTAGAGATTTGAATCCTTTGGTTTGAGGTAGAGGTTGATTCCATATCAATGGCATCCTACTTCTGTTTCCCAAAGATGTGATATTTAAGGTTTTTTCTAGACTTTGTGATTAAATGTTCTATTGAATGGCAAGTTAAGAGTCAGAATTCAGTGGCAGTATGTAATACTTTAAACGGAAATGTTCATAAGGTTTTCCTAGTGAAAGTATTTAAAGTCAGTCATAGGAAGGCTGATTGAATGCTCACAGTTCCATTATAAAATGTCCAAAATAATTTCCTCTTTTTCTGGACAACTATAACCATGACTTTATGTGACACTCACAGCCTGTTGAAATGAAAGAATTTCAATACTATAAAATTGTTCTTATGTCACTTTTTTGTGGGGAGGGGGGAGGGTATCTCCTGCATAGCCTTCTTTTGATTAACCTAGACAGCCTTGATTTTCTCTAGTCCTGAAGGTCAAAAACAGGACTTACTCTGGTATAACCAGTTAAGCCTAGTTGGAGAGTTTTTGAAAGTTGATGGGAGTCAAACTTGCAAACAGAGCCAAATACTTGTTTGTGAAGGCGGCATGGAGAGGTTTGTGATATTCCGTTAAGTGTTGTGTGTGTGTGTGTGTGTGTGGTGGACCCTTTCGGAGCCTCTAAAATCCAGCTCTCAGCACTTCAGAAATCATCTTTGACTTTTCGTCACTGAAGTTATGATTTGGTGGGTTTCTACCTCCCCAGGCATCAGAAGCAATCTAGGCAGAATGCAAAGGGCAAAGAATTTGCAGGGTGGTTGTTGCTGGCTCCTTAGCATAGGTCCTCTTAAAGTGGTCGCCTTGTAGAGATATTTGTAATAATTTGGGCCCTCAGTCCTTAGGAAATGTCTGTCTAGTCATATGAGCACCATCTCCTTTCCTTATTTTAAAATGTCAGCTAGAATAACATCAGGTTCTAACAGCTTTCTCATTTTTCATTTCATTTACACTTTACACGCTTCCCTGGCAAAGGAGGTCACCCCTCTAAAATCTGGGGTACAGGCCAGCTTCACAAACCTTGGCGGAATGCTCACTTTTGTACATTTTCCTTTCAGAAGGAGAATATCTAATTTAGCAAATGAAAGGCAGGGTTACCTTGGTGGGAGTCCCTCTCTGTGGATGACGAGGCCTGCGCCATCGGTGCCTGTTCATATTATGGGGTAGGTGGGTATGTTCAACCTGTGGGGTCCCGGAACGCACCTCAGAGATGATACTGCATTTTTGATCATTTATTCAATTGAAATTTTTAAAAATGAGCAAACAGTATGTAGAAAACATATACTAGCCAATTATAGGGGATTCTGTAGTTTCTATGGCTAGCAACTTAATAATTTACTTTTTGTGGTCAAACCAGGGGAAAATTGCTTCATTACAAAGCAAAAGAAAATTGCCTTAAGAGATATTCTGTTATTAGTTAGAAATGTAAATCTGGGAGATAAGAATGTTGTTGGGGTTAGAAATTGAGATGGGGAAAGCATCTGTATAAAGGAGTTAGTTGAAATTTTAGGCATGACAACTGATCCAAATAATAATTTACTAACCATGGGAAGTGGAACAAGTTACCTAGGGTTTAGGTTCACTGCTGCTGCCATAACAAAAATTATCATAAACTTAGTGTTTTAAAATAGACAAATTTGTTGTCTTATAGCTTTGTGAGTTGGAAATCTGAAATGGGTCTCACGGGCTGACAGGCAGGTGGGAGGGTGGGTTCCCGTCTGAAGGCTCCGGGCAGACTGCGGTGCCTGCCCTTCTCCAGCCTCCAGACCACCCAGCTCCTCGGCCCCGCCTCCCCCTCCCCAAGCCAGTGAAAGAGCCTGCAGACTTCTGCAGCCTCGTTCTGACCTCGTCTCCACCCTCTTCCACTAGGAAAGGACCCTTATGAGCACCTTGGGCCCCACAGGATAATCTAAGATAACCCCCCATCTCAGAAGCTTTTATTTATTCATTTCTGCAAAGTCCCCCTTGCACGAAATGTCATATGTCTGGTTTCCAGGGGCATCTTTGCGGCCGTTATTCCGGCGACCACAACTAGCCTCTCTCGTTTT
>PVIY010013906.1:0-19196 GCA_004026745.1 Myrmecophaga tridactyla | reverse complement strand
AGACTTCTGCAGCCTCGTTCTGACCTCATCTCCACCCTCTTCCACTAGGAAAGGACCCTTATGAGCACCTTGGGCCCCACAGGATAATCTAAGATAACCCCCCATCTCAGAAGCTTTTATTTATTCATTTCTGCAAAGTCCCCCTTGCACGAAATGTCATATGTCTGGTTTCCAGGGGCATCTTTGCGGCCGTTATTCCGGCGACCACAACTAGCCTCTCTCGTTTTGATCTCCTAGAGAGTGACCTCCTATCTCAGAGTGCTTGTTGATAAAAACAAGCTTCTGTATGCCACAGTGCCTGGTACCGAGATAAATAAAATCTTATTTCCCCCAAAGAAAAGATTATGAGGCAATAGAACAGAACCTTTCCCCACCTCTTTGCTGGGGAACTTGAATTAAACACTTCCACTGCAGCACCCATCGCGGGCCAGGCCAGTGCCACCTTCTGAGCACTCCTTCTGTCCTTACTTCCTTCCTGTTGTTTACTTTCCTTTTTAGGCAAAGTGCTGTATTGGGAAAGCATGCTTTTCTTTAAAAAAAAAATCCCTAAATTATAAATAAATACTTTTCCAAAGAGGAAAAGATTTTCAAAAAGGAGAAGTACAGCATAGTCAAAAGTGCAATGACTTCAGAGAAGATAAGGGTGGGGAAAAAAGACTGATTTTTCTCACCAGGCCACTGGTGGCTCTTCTGGAGCAGTTGCAGTAGAGTGAAGGGATATCAGTGTATTGCAGGGGTTGAATAAAGAAAGACCAGCAAAGTATAAACAACAGAGGGCACAGCCTACTCTTAAGGCAGTTCTGGGAGAAGGACAAGAAAATGGGGCAATAGACAAACCTGAGAATAACTGGTGGTGTTACATCTGTAACAGCCAGATTTGAGTAAGAGTGTTAAGTGACTTATCTGTTAAAACAAGTCATGAACCAAGATCAAGACAGTTTCATTCTGTTCTTTGATTTTTATTCTATAATGTTAATGCTATATTTCTAACTCGTCCCATCACTACAAATCTTCGCAATTATTCTCCAAATGCTTTGAACTAGAATGATTCATTCATGTGTGTAATGTTGTAAGTTAGAGAATGCATAGGTTCTTCTTACCCTAATAACTGTAAAGTCACAAAAACCACGGCAGTGTCAGGTATTTCTCCAGGTTGAACCAACGTTAGAAGTCAAGCTTTAAATTGCCACGTTTCTGGTCATCTGTGATTCACCCCAATATGGTGCCCTGGGATGGTTGCACTGAAATCTGGTCTTTACCACTAGCTCCTCTGAGAGTTGAGCTGTGCCAATGTGGGAGGTGGGTCAGTTTTTTAAAACCATAGGTCGTTTCAAATAAGAGAGAAATATGTGAGGAGAGAGTAAGTGTCAAGGGCAGGAAAAAACTGCTTTCAGCTAATGTTGTTAAAAGTGGTAGCAACTTAATGAAGCACAGAGGACTCAGTGCATTTATAAGCTGAGCGAGGATGATCTGGTCCATTTTGGATTTCATTTGTTCTTTTTCCTAGTTTTCTTAAGATAGGACGAAAATTTTGATGTCTTCTGGGCCAACCATTGCTCTTTAGAGTTGATCATTAATGTGACAGAAACTATTAAGGCATGGTTCTTGAGCTCAGAATGTACTATAATCACGGTGTGAAGCAGAGTTAGTCCATTTATCAAGATAATTAGGAAAATGCATTAAATGTTTGCTTACGAGCAAACACTAAATTACCAGTAGAGGTAATATCATTACCTGAAGGAAAATGGTTTATTAAAATGAGATGTATTTATAATCTGTTTATTCTAATTATTAAAATTCTCAAACATACTGGGAAGAACAGAGAGGAGTGTTGTGGGTTCAATTGTGTCCTCTAAAATATGTCGGCGTCTAACTCAGGTCACTGTAAATGGGAACTTATTTGAAAACAGGGTCTTTACAGATGTAATTAAGTTACGATGAGGTCATACTGAAATAGGGTGGTGGTGGGGAGCTAATCCACTATGACTGGTGTCCTCCAAAGAAGGGGAGAAGAAGCACAGACACAGAGACAAGAATTGCTGTGAAAATAATGTAAGTACACTGAATGAAGCTGAATGTGAGAATGATAGAGGGAGGAGGGCTGGGGGCATGTATGAAAACAGAAGGAAAGATAGAGGATAAAGACTGAGAAGGTATAATCTAGGAATGCCTAGAGTGTACAATGATAGTGACTAAATGTACACATTTAAAAATGTTTTTGCATGAGGAAGAACAAAAGAATGTCAATACTGCAGGGTGTTGAAAATAGATGGTCATTAATATTTAAAAGAAAAAGAAAGAATTACTGTGAAGATGGAGACACACGAGGAAAAGACGGCTGTGCCAAAATGGAGACAAGCAAGAGGATGGCCATGGAAAGACAGGCAGATTTGGAGTTATCCAGTTACCAGCCAGGGAGTACCTGGGCCCACGAGAAGGCAGAAGAAGGCCCCAGCAGCAGGGAGAGAAGTTCAACAGTGAGCAGAAGTTTGAGAGCCCTACACTGTTCTTTTGAGAGAAGGTCAGGAAAGGGGGAATGGAGGAAAGTTCATTCGGGTCAAATCCCACGGAGAGTCATCTTCTGTAGAGAGTGGGCTTCTCAGATGTTCTTATAGTTCTGAGAGGCTGGTCCATAGGAAACAGAGATCGCATGACTACATTAGTCAGCCTCCCCTAACTTTGTGCCAGTGACATTCAAAAGTCCCGTTAAAATCTTTGGAATACAGTGAACTTTGGTAGCATCATTCTAGGTCAAATGATTTTTGGAGGAAAAAGTGACTGGGATAAAGTGGGTTCTGGGGAGTCATAGCAGAGGATATATCTTTAAAAATCCCCACAGCAATGCATGCTCTGGAGATCGGTTCTGTATGTCAGGCTTACCCACGTGGGTCTTAGGTGAATGGGGAGCTCCTGGCCTCCTTTTGCCCAAGTGCTTTACAAGTACCATTGTATCTCAGTCGAGAAGTGGAGAAGATTGGACAGTGCTATGTGATGGTCATTGCATGTTCCCTGCTACTCTGGGAATGAAGGATTACTTCAGAAAGGCTCTATTTCCACTCCTAAATGAGATCAAACTCTTAATACTATGCATATTATAGAATAAATGTACAAGTTAATGCTGCATTAGTGAAGTAATTCCATGATAGTGTGTTAAGTGGCATGCAAATAAGTAACAAATGGAATGTGAAATAAGATGGTCTCTTGGGATGGAAAAATGTAACACATCTGATATTTCAAAAGTTGCTTTGGATTCTTTGTTTTTTTTTAATTTCAGACACCAAGTTTGTAAAAAGAAAAACATTTGGGCATTGATTGTTGATTCGTAAGTTCATTGAAACCTAGCAAGCATAGCATTTTAGTAGATCTTATTCTGGGGTATTTCCTTTCTTCATTGCACACCATTAGAGGCCAGAGTTTTATACGTCTAGGAATAAGGTTTGAGAACATCGCCTCTGAAAAGTCTTCACAGTAAATACACAAAGCATAGTTAAGATAAGTAACATAGATATGAATAGAGAATTATAGTTAAGTAACATAGATACATTAGAAAATTATTCTATTAGTACCATTACAATTTTGGAGTACTTGGAAAATCCCTGTTAAAATTTTCATTCTCCGAAGTCTTCAAAGAACACTTCTATTCATTGTGCTTCTCAAAAGTGTTGTGAACCATATTTTTAAAAATTTATTCAAATTACTGCAGGCCAACTAATCTTGCATGGGATCTGAAAGAACCCCATTCTTTGACACAGTAATTTTATTATTTTTTTATAGAAATTAGATAAAAGAGAGGGATATTGTTTTGAAATGGGAGTCCTCTAATATTTTATAGAACAGTGACTACTATTCTATGTCATTTAATGCTGACTCTCATGTTAAGTTTAAGAAAGCATGTGTGGGGTTTCTAGTAAAACTTTCTTTCATAGATTTTATCTGCTACTCCAGAGCCAATATGGAAGCTCGTAAGTCATAAATCTGCTCTTTAACTCCAAGAGGATTTGACTTCTTCCAATATTTACTTCCTGATCTGATTTCTAAATAAGGTTCTTTACCCATTACCTCATGGTATCTTTATTTTTTCTTTTTGGGTCCCTGTGATTTCTCATAAGCTTTGCTATTTCTCTTTTTGTTTTCTATCTTTAAAACTGTAAAGATGATTTTTTTTTTTCTGGTAGGAATGATACTAAATCTAAAATATTTATACAGATCCCTTCTTCCAAAGACCATGCCGTATTTTATATTTACTATATCATAGTCTCTTCTGTGGTTTTGTCTTTGGAAAAAGAAAGTTTGGGAAGCAGAAGGTAAAAGAATTAGGTAACTTTCTCAACTCATAAAGACATAATAAGACAGAAAACCAAGAAATGTATGTCTTATGTTCTGTAAACGGCAAAGCACTGTTTAGAGTTACAAAAATGCTGGTGCTGACTGAGATTCAAGCTCTAAAAAAAGAAAAGATCTGTGTTAAATTAATAGAAACAACATGGAAGCATGATACAGTAGAAATTTATTTATTCAAGTACATCTAATAAATATTGAATGCCCTCTATTTCAAAAGACTTGTAACAAGAATTGTACTGGCCTTGAAGAATAAAAGCTGCCATCTCTGCCGAGACCTCACGGTTTGGGAACTGGTATTCTTTATCATTGCTTCCACCTTGTCAGTAATACTTTAGAATTACCCACAATTAAGACCAGATTGTTTCATAATTTTTAGCAGAGCCAACTCTCTCTCTGTGTTCTAATAGATTAATCAAGTAGTGTTTTCCTCAGCAAATTTCTTTATAAATAAGTTCCATGTGGGTGAGAAAATCATAGCAGTTGCTGACTAGGAAATGTCTGAAAGAAACAATTCCTTATAATACCTAAAAATGCATCGAGAGCCAATATTTTGGATAATGATGGTAGTTGGAGTATTTTCCATCTTATACATACTCTTGTCCTTTCACTGATAGTTACTTTAATTTTCTTTGTTTAAAATATTATTTTTATAATATAAAAATTATTTAATATAAAATTTGAAAAAATAAAAAATTAAGACAGGGTATTTTAACACAAACAACATGGAATGAAAAGTAAACTCCCTCTTCTTTTTCTCCTCGACTTCTCATTCCTAAGCCTCAGAGGTAGCAGCTATAATACTTTCATGTTTGTCCGGCCACAAAATGCCTGAGTGTATTCAGTCATCTATATGCACTTACACAGGCTTGCATATAACTACAATCATACTTCTCTGTATCCCTTTGTAAATACAAATCCATCTGTGTCTCCCACCTGGAGTGATATTCAGTAAAACAGAACGATCAAAGCCCAAGCAAATTAGAACAGCTGTCTTGGCTCTTCCTTGCTGGCTGGGTTCCAGTTGGCCTTAGAGGAGAGGAGGCATTTGGGAGGCTGGCGCAGAGGTGACTTACCGACCAGTATGGGAGCATTTCAGTATTTTAGCCGCCTCTTCTTCCCCACCTGTGCCTACAAGGCGACCACCAGCTCAGCTCTCGTCTCAGTGGCTCCCGGTGCTGCCGCACGGCATACAGGTGTGCTGTGCCCTAGCATGCGTCCCAGAGGACCAGACTTGGACCCATCTGTGTCATGCCCCTTGTAGGCTAACTTCTCATATTGTTAACCGTAGAGTGTGCGGTGGACACAAAGCACCCATTCACAAAGAGCCGCATCAATGCTGCGAAGCAGGTGAAGTTTGCTGCTTGCACCTTCCCTTCCTGATCTGAGGCTCAGCGGGCCCTTAGAGCCACAGCAAGGGGTCCGGCTCCCGCTTGTGTCCATCTCCTGACCCCAACTACCCAGTGCTGGCAACTATCAGCCTACCCATGAGTGCTAGTTAGATTCAGGTGTCAACTTGGCCAGGTGAAGGCACCTAGTTCTGTTGCTGTGGGCATGAGCCAATGGTACATGAACCTCATCTGTTGCTGATTACGTCTGCAGTTGGCTAGGAGGCATGCCTGCTGCAATGAATGATGTTTGATTTAATTGGCTGGTGCTTAAATGAGAGACTCAATGTAGCACAGCCCAAGCAGCTCAGCATTCCTCATCTCAGCACTTGCAGCTCAGCCCAGGCCTTTGGAGATGAAGAAAGGAATAACCCCGGGGAAAGTTGTTGGGACCCAGAGGCCTGGAGAGAAGGCCAGCAGAGATCACCCTGTGCCTTCCCACGTAAGAAAGAACCTCAGTGGAAAGTTAGCTGCCTTTCCTCTGAAGAACTAACAAAATAAATTCCCTTTTATTAAAAGCCAATCCGTCTCTGGTGTGTTGCATTCTGGCAGCTAGCAAACTAGAACACGGTATCTTATGCGTTTACCAATCAAAACATATCGTCTTGCTTTCCATTGGTTTCATTTTCATATTTTTCATTATTCCAATATATAAACAACCCTTGGAGGGCAGGGAGTGGAGTGAAGCTGTATGTATATGTTCTCCCATAAGGATATATATGCACACGTCACTCAATAATGTTTGTGCATGATTCCTAGCCACTAATGGCCTTTGGACTGCCATTGGTAAAAATGCGTACTTTCACAAAACATCCAGAATATTTACTTTTTATACCTTCACATTTCATGTAGATTTAAACATAGACTCTCCACATCTCCACCCAGTTATCACCTAGCTGATGTATAGTAACTGCTGGCTCCTTTCTTCCTTTCCCCTTCCTTTACACGTTTACCTCCTGGCTGGTACAAAATAGAAGCCCTTCATTGATTATGTTCCTATTTCAGTTAAGTGACTGCAAATGAGTCATTGAAATTTCTGTCTCCATTATTTTCTATTTGGGGGTATAGAGGAAATGACATTTTCTAAATATTTACTGCTAAGGCCTATATCAAGAACTCTACATACATTTTCTCATTTAATCCAAATTGTCTCTCACTGGTGTACTTATTGTGATCTAAATTCACAGGAAAGGAAATTAAGAGTTGGAAAAGTAAAATAATCTGCCCCCAATCACATAAATGCTGAAACGATATGTTGAACGCAGTACTGTCCCTCCAAGGTTCCCTATTATTTTTGCTGCACCAAACCATAATTCCATTTAAACATTGCAGCTTTTATGAAGATTAAGTGATTTGAGTAAAAATGTTTTCTAAACTATTGAGCCCTTATCCACACATGGAATTTCTAACTCAATTTTATGGTCTCTAACCCAGTAAGGTGAGTAAATAGTATGTAACAAATGCTTTAGGTGCAATAGTTATAATAGAACTTTAAAAATGAAGTGAAATGATGTCAATGAGTTGTTAGAGAATTAAAGTCCAGTCTTGGCCCCATTTGCTTTAAAGCCCTGGCTGCCTAAATGAAACATCTCTTCTTAGCAAAAAGTTATTAAATACCGTGTGTAATAGCAGAGTCATTTTAGAGAACATACCAGGATGGATTGTGGAATAAAACCTGAAGTAAAATCATTTGTAGCATTTAGCCTTACATTTCATGTAAAATGGTGAGAATACTTTGGAATTAAGAGTTGCCTTGTTGCTGTTGGCCGACCCCAGGTGTTCCAGATTGCATATGTGATTGTGAAAGCGGCAAACTCCCCTCGGCCTGGGAACTGGATTTTGGAACGCTCCCTTGATGGTGTGGACTACAAGCCCTGGCAGTATCATGCTGTGACGGACGCTGAGTGTCTGACCCTCTACAACATTCATCCCCGCACCGGACCCCCATCCTACGCCAAAGACGACGATGTCATCTGCACGTCATTTTATTCCAAGATACACCCTTTAGAAAACGGAGAGGTAAGTTGAGAACATGCACCATAAGTACATTTAAGATGGCAAAATAGACCTGTCGGAAAGAGCTGGATATATCTGTAATTAATGTCAGAGAGATTTTTACAATGGATTTAGCAAAAGTACATTTAAATGAGTTATTAAATCAAAAAGAAAAACCTGAAGTGATTAGAATTTTAACTACTTTCGCAAATATGTGTCTTCCATCTCCAGTAGAGATCAGAGACAAGGAAATGGGTTTAATTTGGAAAGTTGGTGATTAATTTTACTTATAAAGAGAATTTCCTGACAACGAGGACTGCTGATGATTAGAGAATGATTGGAGAATTGAAAGGAAGCCTTAAACTTGTGTGTGCTCTGGTCTGAGGGTGGCGATAAAAGGGGCGAATTGGTGAAGAAATATCATCCACACAAAAGGCCCAAATAAACGGTACCTTGAGGGCATGGAGCCCATCTTTGTCTGGCTCTCTGCTGTCACATGCCGAGCTGCAGTGGAGCCCATCCCTTTGGGCCAGGTGGGCTGAATAGTAAAGGGCAGGAAATCTCCAGATCACAATTGCATGCAAGCTCAGTCACAAGCTTAATGCAAATGTGTTCTGCTTCTCTGCAGTGTCTTTTCTCCTGTGGTTAAGAGTTTAGATTCATTCATGGAATCACTCACAGATTCAAACCCTGGCTTCACCTCTTAGTAGCTGTGACCTTAATCCAGTTACTTAAATTCTTTATGCCTCAGTTTCCTCTCCCGTAAATTGGGAACAATAGTAATAGTTCTTATCTCATTTGATTGTGAAGAGGAGTAAATGAATCATCATGCTTGGAGCATTTGGAGCAGGGCCGGCATGTGCTACCTGCCTCCTAGGCCTCTATGGTGTGTGGGTGTTACTGTTATTATCATCATTATTCTCTCCGAGATTGCCGGACGTTGGCTGCGATACCTCTTTATCGTATTTCTCTCACCTTTCAACTTTTGCATGTGTACTAGTTCATTTCATCCCACCTGTATGTGTATCTGCTTTCATGCTCCTGCCTGTATTCTTACTTCACTTTTCCACACATCTGAAGCTAGTATCCTCTTTGGCATTCATGTTTTCAGAAAATCAACTTTCACTTTCTGCCTTGCCCGTCTTACCCATCTAGGGTTATTTCTTTAAACAAAGGGGGATAATTTTTGACATTACTCTATCAAACTTGCTTTTGGAATTGTTATTCTATGAGCATCTGCCAGCCCCTCACTATGTTTCAGGTTCCACATGCAGAAACATCATTTTGGGGAAAGACTCCAAATAGTGCTCTCAGCAGCGATCTCAGTGTGCCAGACAGCAGTGAGTCACACTCAGTGAGTCAGAGGGCAGTTCTGCCTGGGTAGTGCTCAGAGACGTCCACTTCCTGGCCATTTTGGCCTGTGGATGTGGGAGCAGCTGGAGCACAGAGAAAGAATATGTTTGAGTGGAATGTTTTATTTTTCTCCTGCTTTAAGTGTTTATCCAGGACTTATAATTATCTAATATTTATAAAGTTATTACCCTTTACCTTTTAAAAAATGATCCAATTCAGAAATTGGTTGGGCAAAAAAGCAAAAAAAACCAAAAATGACCTAGATAGAAATGTAAAGTACATCTTACATTTGAATCCCTTAACTGTGGCTTCCCACCACCTTGATGGAAGTCCTCTGTCCTTTAGATCAGTTTAACCTGCCAATGTGGAACCAACAAAAGTGTTTGCTTGTTTGTTTGTTGAACTAGGTACATGTTTTTGCTCTTAGATGACTTTCAGTAAAAACTATTCATTGATGGTGACCATTAAGAACAGCATATTCAATTGTATGACATGTTTCTTTAAGTCTGTTTATCTCAACTTGGGAAGTGCTTGAGGTGAGGAACAGAGAGTAATTCAAAATATTGAAGTAGACTGTTAGGATATAAGAATAAGGATGAAGTTCAGCCCTCTCCTATGGGCTTCTGTAAGCTGACTTTATGGAAGTGTTCCTGAGAATGGCTCGTGAATAAACAGGCCCAAAGAAGGTAGATAATATTCTCCAATACTCCCAGCTCAACAGGCAACAGAGCTAAGAACATGTCCCATGATTTTTAGACTATTGCTTCTTCCACTACTCTAGTAAAGAATGGAAGTTGATAGTTTGATCAAGTTGATAACTGCTAAACTCACAAATGTCTTAGAGGAGACTTAGTGTTGCTGCTCCCAATGTAAGTAGAAAGAGTCAGAATTCTGGAGACACCATTGCATAGAAGAGTGTATATGAAACTCACAAGACCTGGGTGCTAGTCCTGGTTCTAACCTTTGTGTGACCTTCCCAGATGAGTTACTCTCTCTGTGATTGAATTTGTTGAACACATGAATTAATTCAATACATTAATTTTTCTAAGGCATCTTTCAGTTAAAGTAATATAGTTTTGGATGTCACCTACAATATAACATTCAGGGATATTCCCTACGTTTTGGGTGCTTTTTGCCAACATATCTCAAAAAAGTAACTGTGAAATAAATCTTCATTTCATTAGCTTTAAGTTTTAAAATGATGTACATTTGGATACCACCAGAAATTTAATTGAGTACTTTCTCAAAAACTTCCCAGGAAAATGACAGGCAAGTAAGAGAAACAAACAGATAAACCAGTAAATACAGGATGACCTTGCAAGGGTTACAACAGAACATGTACAGAGGGCTGTAAATCCCCCTGCATGAGTGGAAAGAACTATTTTGAGATGACTTCTCAGAATATAGGGAAACCTGGAAAAACTGTATTTCAAAAGTTTTAAGACCAGAGGCAAATTAATCTCCAATAGAGGCCATGGATTAAGCTAGGTATATTAAAGGATCCACCTCCATCCTTGAAGGATATTTTTATTGACTATAGTATTCTAGGTTGACAGTTATTTTCCTTCAGCACATTTTATTATTTTCTGGCTTCCATTGTTTATCTAGAGGAGATAGTTGCCTAATAGTCTTTTTTGGAGTTTTTTTCCCTCTCTGATTTCTTTAAATATTTTATCTTTGTCTTTGTTGTTCAGTAGATTTACTATGATGCTCCAGATCTGCCTGTCAAATATAATATCCACTAGTTATCTGTGGCTATTTAAATTAAAATTAATTAAAATTAAAATGAAAATTAAATTGAGTTTCTCAGTTGCACTAGCCACGTTTCAAGTGATCAGTAGCCACATGTGGGTAACAGTTACCATATTGTACTGCACAGAATAAAATGTTTTCATCGTTGCAGAATTTTCTCTTGGACAGCTCTGCTCTAGGGTGTACCTTTTTGCTATTTTTATTTAGATATGTTTTCTTTGTTATATCTGTGGAATGATGTCTTTCAATTAGTTTAGGGCTTAATTCAGCCATTAATTCTCCAAATGCTGCTTCCTCTCGTTCTGTGTATAAGTACATTTTAAAATATTTTGGCACTCTTTAGTGTAAACACTATGTATCTGACCTTCTCTTCTGTAATTTTCATCCTTTGTTTTCTTTTCTTCATTCTAGATATTTTGTTCTGACCTACTTTCAGTGCACTAATTCTCTCTTCAGCTATGTTAAATCTGCTGTTGAACCTATTCATAGGATTCTTAATTTCATTTATGAAATTTTTTCAGTTCTAGAACTTCTCTTTGGTTTGTTTTCAAAGAGAAGTTTAGAGTTACCAGTTTTACTTTGAAATCTCAATCTTTTTTATCTCCTAAAACATAAAATAAATTATTTTAGGGTTTTTATTTGATAATTCCAATATCTCATCTTTGTGGATATATGTATTGTCTGTTTCTCTTACCGATTCTTTTTTATGATCTCTTATACCCTCATATGCTTATCTTTATGTGCCAAAAGTTATATTTTAAAGAGGATTCATAGAAATAACGAGGTTAGCTTTATCCTGTGATATTTTTTTCCTATGCTTCTTCCAGGCAATAATAGCCTGGATAATTTCAATCCAGTGTCAGGGATTTGGGTTTCTGGGACATTGATGGTGAATGAATCACGTCCCTCAGAAAGGCATGCTCAGATGTTAACTCCTGGTTCTGTAGGTCTGAGCCCATTTGTAAATAGGGCCTTTGCAAGTGTTATTAATTAAGGTGTGCCCAAACTGAGTGGGGGTAAGCCTTAGTCTGATAGGACTGAAGTATTTTTAAGTAAAGGGAATTGGATGCAGTAAGAGAGAAGTCAGGGAGAAGAGGGGACAGACAGAAGCAGGAAGAAAACAGACTTCAGAAGAGAAAGGAAAGACACTGCTGTGTGCATCGCCATGTGACAGAGAAGCCAAGGACCAAGGCATTCTGACAGCCCCAGTGTGCCCATGTTCAGGGAGAAAGCATCGCCTTGCTGCTGCCTTGATTTTGGATTTCTAGTCCAAAATCTTCTAGTCCAAAATCTAGTCCTTAATCCAATATGGCTGAGGTTCTTATCAGCAAATCAGTTGGCTATGGAAAGAGAGACACCATGGGGAGCAAGACAGAATCTGAAAGTCAGCAAGCTCAAAGAGAAAGAAGATGCTGCTATGTGCATTGCCATGTGTGAAAAAAGCCAAGGACCAAGGATTGCAGGCAGCCAGCCCCAGATGCCACAGTCTTTAGGGAGAAAGCATCACTTTCTGATGCCTCAATATTGGACTTGTAGCCTCAAAACCATGAGCCAATAAATTCCCGTTGTGTAAGCCAATCCATTGCATAGTATATGTTTTAGCAGCTGAGTGACTAAGACTGACTTGTAAATGATTTACAGCTGTGCCATAACCTAGGAGGGCTTTTCTAATTCCAGTTTACCCTCATTCCAAGGCTGCCTATGTTTGGAGTCCCAACCAAAGTGTATGGGATTTCCTAAAGTCCCACCCACCCAAGTTTTGGAATCCAAGATTTGTTCCCCTAGTATAGCAAGTCTGTCAATAGTGCCTCTCACTCTTTAAGCCAGGACTTTTGGATGGGTAATTGCCCATAGGACAAAAAGCTTTCACAATGCTTTATAAGTTTTTCTTCTTGATATTAGGACAGTTTTTCTTCACTATCTTAATAATCCTCGAATGGCTCCAAACAGGTTTTATTTTTTTGCTATACTTTGTCCAGTTTTTCAATGTTGGTCCTAAGTACATAATAAATGGAAGCAAAGTCTCATATACTCTTTAAAATACTTTTATTTTGTAACAATTTTAAATTTATGTTAAAAATTGCAAGAATAATACAGCATCTAATCTCGTTTACCCAGCTTTTCCTAAGGTTAACATTCTACTTAACCAGAGTGCATTTGTAATTATTAAGAAATCAATATTGGTGCATTACTATTACTAAGCCCACAGGCTTTACTCAGATTTCATCGGTTTTACCATTAATGTTTTTTTTCCCGCTTCTGGGAACCAGTTGAGGACCCCATATTGCGTTTAGTCATAGTGTCTCCTAGTCTCCTCCAATGTGGGGCCATTTCTTAGGCTGTCTTTGTCTTTCATGACCTTGGTCATTTTTAAGAGAAATGGTCAGATATATATATATTTTTCGGTCAGATATTTTGTAGCATGTCCCTCCATTCAGATTTGTCTGATTTGTCATGATTGTCTGGGCTTCAGGATTTGGAGGAAGAAGACCAAAGAGATAGTGTCCTTCTCATCACATCACGCTTACTCATTCTTACATGCGTTTCTCTTTCATGAATTTCCTGTCTATTGGTTTATAAGTCTTAGTCTGCTTCTAAATAGATTTTTATTTTGGACAACTGTGTGTAAATATTCACAATAATTTGCAATTATAGTTTTTGGCCAAGTACTGAATAATCATTTGCTACCTGACCTTCAAAATATCCTTTGAATATAAGTTTGTCAGAGAATAAAAGAAATTAAGATTTAGAAATTAAGATATAGCCACCCATGAACCCAGGCACTCCAAAATAAATACGTCTCAATGACAACACACTAATTAAGCAATGTTTATGTATTAGGGGCAGAATGTTAATAGGAAATAGTCTTTCTTGAAACTAAAACAAAGTTTTCTGAGTTTAAAGATTTCTACATTGTCACTTGTGTCGACAGTTTTGGAAAGAAGTGCCTAGACTTTTCAAACATTCTAAAATGTTATATTTCAGTTCATGTCCAAAAGGATGTCAGTTTAGGGCTCAAAGATACCTTTGATAAATTCCTCCCCATCTATCAGAGAATATTCTGAACACCCCCGCCTCTGTATCCACTATAACACTACAGCCCAATCTCTCCATCATCAGTGGAGACCATCCAGCCTCTCCTTCTGGCTTCTGAAACCTTAGCAGCATCTTATCTTTGCTTATTTTTTCAGCTTTATGTGATTGCTCCTGCCACCCCCATCCTCTTCCCTTCTGTCTGGCTTCACTTCTTCCCCAACCTTCACCCCACACTACCTGCCCCACCCTAGTTAATGTTAATCATTGGCCACAAGGGTCCTTTAGGGCATTTACCCAGCCCCCTAGATAACTAGGCTCCACTGCTACCAGGAAAGAGAGGTGTCCCTGTGGGAACATCCTGGGCCTGAGTCCAAGGGGAGAAGACACACTGACTCTGAGCTAGGAGATAATCAGAGCATCAAGCCTCCTGGCCTAGCAAAGGAGGGATAATGGAAGACAGCATGATACTGTGTGTAGTTATCCAGGCTGTAAACAGAAAGAGGCTTTGAGCAAAAGCCTTAAAAGAGTTTCATTTCAGAAGTGTAGTTTTGGATCATCCATGCCAAGAAAGGCCCAGCAGGGACCTTGCTTTGCCCTGCTTTGAGAGAATGATGTGAAAGTTCCTGGTAGGAGTTGCAGGCTGTGAAGCAGCAGTCTGCAGGGGTCCTCCTTTGCTTTGAGGCCCACCCAAGAGAATAGCTCTGATGGGAGCAGCTACCTAGAAAGCGTCTCCAGCAGTGACCACAGGAAGCCACCTCTACCAAGAGCTGCCATCATAGCCCAAGTGCTACCTCTCCTCAAAGGACTTGCCCCTGGGCACTACTGAGAGCTGCCAGCAAGAACTATCACTTGAAGGCACTACTGAAAACTCTTCTTAAAGCAATGATTCCTCTCCAATATGACTTTTCTTGGAAACCACCTGGGAGTGTTTCAGAGTTAGCTATGCCTGAGACCAGAACTTTAAATTCAGCAGTTGTGGGAAAAGGTTTAGGAAGCCATATCTGTATTTTAAAATAGGTATTCCCGGTGCTCGATGCACCCCTGCTCCTGCCTTCTTCCTCAGAGATTTCTGCCTCTCGCCACCTTGTGGGAGAAGAACCCAGCCACCGTTGTTTCGGGAAAGAGGCCCAGTCATGTTGGTTACTTCCAGATGAAGAAAGAGCCTGAAAGTCTTCTGTCAGAAAACATGATAGACTTTAGTAGACAGAATCCCTGGTGGGGTTTGTGTTGAATAAATAAATTTTGAGCTACAACTAGGTTATCAAACTTATGGTTGAAGAAGTGGCTGAGAGAGAAGAATTGCATCAGTAATACTGGGAGAACAGGGTTGTATGGACAGCAGTACTTTAGGGTCTTAGTGTTCAAATTATAATAGGTGCTTTTTCCCTTTATATGAGATTCTCCCCTTTCTGTGACTGAGATCATTACTTTTAATTTCTTTGGATTGTCACTAGACTTCTATCTAAATATTCATGGTTACCATGGTGATTTTGCTTCAGTTCCCCCTTCAGAGCCCTTTAAGTTATTTACGTATGGCTTCCTCTCTTTACCACAACCCTTTCTACCCTCCTGGATTGCAGCTCCAATGGAACTTCGATTTACTTTGATTCTGCTTTTGAAAAATGGTAGGCTTGTTTAAAAATCCCTAGAGAAACCATCATTAATTCTTGAAGACACTTTTTTTTTGTAAACTGTATGTAAAGCTTTGATTTTATTTTGATTTCCTATGTGACAGGGTTGTATATATACAGACAGAATCTTTTTCTTCCTTTTTTCATCACCTGGCATTATGGTGATCCTTAGAACTGCAAATACTTGGGAATGATGAAACACACCCAATGCTGCATTGAAAAATGCTTCAGAGATTCTCCTTTGATATAATATTGTTAAGGCGATAGCATGCTTGCATATGTGAGTTTGGGTTGAAATGGGGGAATATAAATGAGGAACCAGCCTTTCTCATTCACCCTTGGAGCTGCCCCTTTAGGGAGAAGCAGCAGGGTATTATTAATTCGTATTTAGTTATGAATAGAGATGTAGGAAAATAATTATATGGGGTTACAGACTCCCTTTCTCTAAAAATAATTCTTACATTGATCAACATGAATGATCAGGATTTCTAACAACAACATGAAAATGCCTTATTATAATGAGGTTAGCAGGGTGTCCTCTAAAAAACAAAATGTTTTGATTCCATTTTGAATACACTGAGTACATTTTTGTATGTAGTGCTTGAAATATTGTGGAATTACAGACATATAAAACTTATCATTCCTTTAAAGTGCTTAGACTTTTATGTTTAATGAATACAGCTTTAAATAAAGTTAACCAGATTTTCATTCCTCATTTCTCTCTGTTAATCAGTTTATAGACCTTTTCCCTGCTCGCCTTGCCCCCACCAATTATTGTACCTAGAAAGTATCAGTAAATCTTCATCAAATTAATTCTGTATTGTTGAACAGCAAAAATGATGTTTTAGTTTGCTAAAGCTGCCAAAATGCAATATGCTGGTTTTAACAATGGCAATTTATTTGTTTACAAGCATACAGCTCTGAGGCCGTGAAAATGTCCAAATCCAGACATTATGAAGATGGTACCCTCCTCCTGACGGCAGGCTGCAGGCTGTGCTGGACTGCTCTGTCACACAGTCTCTCCCTTCTCTTCCCAGTTCTGTTGCTTCCAGCATCTGGTTTCAGTGGCTTGCTCTCTGTTTCTGTGTCTTTCTCTGAATTTTATCTTCTTATAAGCATGCCATGTGAAGATTAAGACCCACCCTGAATGAGGGGGATCATATCTTAAGATCTTACTCACTGTTCTAGTTTGCTAGTTGCCGAAATGCAACACACCAGAGATGGATTGGTTTTTCATAAAAGAGGCTTTATTTCGTTAGTTCTTCAGAGGAAAGGCAGCTAACTTTCAACTGAGGTTCTTTCTTATGCAGGAAGGCTCAGGGTAATCTCTGCTGGCCTTCTCTCCAGGCCTCTGGGTTCCAACAACTTTCCCCAGGGTGATTCCTTTCTGCATCTCCAAAGGCCTGGGCTGAGCTGTGAGTGCTAAGATGAGGTATGCTGAGCTGCCTGGAATGTGCTACGTTGAGCTCTCTCATTTAAGCACCAGTCAATTAAATCAAACATCATTCACTGCAGATGTAATCAACAACAGAAGAGGTTCACATGCCATTGGCTCACGTCCACAGCAACAGAACTAGGTGCCTTCACCTGGCCAAGTTGACACCTGAATCTAACTACCACACTCGCCAAAAAAATTCTACTTGCAATGGGTCTGCACTCACAAGAATGGGTTAATTTTAATAACATAATTTTCTGAGGTCCATAAACACTTAAACCATCACAAAAGTCCAGAGAAATGAATGACAATGGAATCTTAAGGAGATAACACCAATATTTTAGAGACATGGTTATCTTGGCATTGCAGAAAAGGTTCTAACCAGGATCTACTAAGCAGAAGCAGAAGGCTCCTTCCTGTCAAGCTGGGTAACGAAGTCCAGGACTGTCACAGAGACACAGGGCACAGCGTGCTGTCTTGTAGGCTATTCGCTGGATTTGCCTTTCAGGAGTAGTTCTGCCATTTAATTCACTGTGGCCCTTGGACAGATGAGTGAACTCTAATAGCTGTCCCATCAGTTCATACGGCTGTGGGGGTGACCAAATTGGGCAATTGACGGAAATGCCCCTTTAACCTGTGCAATGTGATGGCAAATTCTCTAGGCTGAGTAGCTAATGTTGGCGTAAGCCCACCCCTGGTTGTGGGGTTCCCGGTAGGCTCAGCCTGGAATGGAAGTGGGGAGGCTGGCAGGGCTGCCAGGCGTTCCCCTGGGGTCAGTGCCAGGGTGCCAGAGGTGACCCCACGTGAGGAGGAAAATGCGAGGCCGAAGTCAGGGGCTTGCTGAGGTCAGGCGGCCAGAGGACAGTCAGGGCTCTCGGACGCCCACAGGCGGTTCTTCTGTGTGCAGGAAGATAAAACGGTGGCTAACGTTTATTGCACATCCATCCCGTGGCGGGTGCTGCTCTGAGGGTTTTACAAGCACAAGCTCATGTGTACTATATTCTACCCTTTTTCTAGTCAATGACCATGCGGCACAGAGAGGTCAGGGAGCGTGCCCAGGGCTGCACAGCTCCTGACTACCGGACAGTGCAGTCTCCAGAGCACCGGAAGGATACAGGGCTAAAGCTCTTCTTCTGTGCCCGGGTCTCTGCTGCAAAACCTGGGGGCGCTGTGAGCACAGGCCCCCCAGCCTGCTGCCCTGCTGCGGGGTTCGCATGGGCCCGGCACCCAGCTGCGGAGCAGGCAAACAGCCTCTAGCATTACACTTACTGGGTTTTAATCTTCACATGTTTTTGGTTAAAAAAAAATCCTTTCGTTTCCTCATGCCTGCCCATGCCAAAAAGTAAATAAGTAAATAAAGAAATCTTCACCTTCTTTTCTTTTTTTTATTTAACTTTGCTTTAACTCATTTTCTTAACTGTTTTATTTGTTGGGTTTTTATCATTTTACTGCTTTTATTTCTGATTTGGAGAGTTTTATCTTGGTATACTAACATTTATCTGAATTTTCCCTCCTTAAACTTCATTTGTATTTGTTGCAATGCTTTTTTTATTTCTGGAATTTTGTGGGTTCCAATGGTGTTATATACTTAGAATTTTAAAAAATTTTAAATCTGGCTTTTACTTCTCAAGTAATTTTTTCCCTTTATTTTTATAAATTTTATTTTGGCTTAAACTTTTAAGCTATTTTTACATGATTTTTAATCACTTTATTTTCAGTTTATTTTGTGTTGTTTTAATATCATACTGTATATTTTGAATTTTATTGTTTTCATTCATTACCTTCTCATAGCTGGCAGGAAATGCAGTTATAAAGACCACGGAAAGCTGACCACACTGGCATTCTTTTCTCCCCAGTGTAATTCAGCAGTAACCCTTTCAGGGGTTCTAAAAGGGGGTCCCCCAAAACTTTCCCTCAACAGAATCCCCCAAAACTTATAGTAACCCAGAAGATCCACAACCAACGTTCCTTCCCAAGATAATGATTTTAATTTATGTACATGATAATTAAGCCATTTTAAAGGATTTTTTACTATTGACGCTCTTAAGAAAAAAGTCATTCTTCTAAACTTTCTACTGTTTGAAATGATTGGATACTGAATAAATATTTTAAACAGATAAGGAAGATGGATGTATTTCACTCAGGGAAGGACACCAAAACCCATATCAATTTTTAATAGGAATCACATTTCCGAGGACCCAGTAGAAGATTTATAAAGAGGTTTTTAGAAATTGTTTTTTATTTTAATTTTCTTCTAATATGGCTTTG